>JAANDH010001917.1:20704-34104 GCA_011799765.1 Nymphaea thermarum | reverse complement strand
CTTGAGGGGGAGTGTTAAAGTTCTTTTTAGAGTCAATTTGAGGCTTTTTGTAATATTAGAAAGTGTACTAGGGACTACTTATTGTTTTCTAATATTTTGGTGGACTGAAATTGTAAATATGTAGTCTTTACCCTAATCTCTTTTAACCTGAGATTAGGGTTACGGGATCAATAAGAAAAAAGACTCTCTCTCTCAGATTGCGACATATATATATATATATTTGTATGTATAAGTATGGGATTTGGGTCCACAGGGGATCCAACCCATTATTACAGAACCTATTCTAAAGACCCCCCTGTACAACAGCAATACTGCCTACAACTAACAATGGCCCCTCCTTGAAACCACACTTTGTCCTTAAGGTGTGAAGTGTCGAAAACGTTGCAGCAGATGGGAAGAATCCTCCCAAGTTGGAGTGGGGGCATTCTTGCCTTGCCACTCAGTGAGGCAGTGCACTCTTGGTTGTCCCTTGATCCTTTTGGTATACTTGTGCAGCACTTGGAATGGCTGCAATGGCTGTGGTGTTTCCCCGGGCAATGGAGCAGGGTTCTAACTGTATTTATAGCAGGCTTAGCAGCACTCATAAGCCTTGAGTGGCTCTGGCAAAGTCTTGACGACCAAAACCAAGAAAACAGAAACAGAAAAGAAATAAAAACAATCAATAGAACATTCACTTATTCAGAAGACATACCAAATTAAGATGCATCGTTAAAAATTTTAAATGAACGACAAGAAAACGAAAAAACGTAAAAGTGAAATCAAAACGACATACAATAGATTAATAAAACAAAGAAAGGGACTGTAAGATGGGATTTGAAGAACCAGAGAAAGCTACCGTGTGGCATAAAATAGGGTTTAGGGTTTTGTTAAAAACCTAAAATAGTCAACATAAAAAATGGACAACTATAGACTCGGTCAAAATTAACCGTGTCTGAAATTGAACGCTGGTACTTTGACCGTACCCGGTACCTCGTTGACCGCACTGGAGACGCACCCACGGGCGTACCGGTACCCGTGCGGGTACTCCTCCTTAAGAGGAGTACCCGTGTGACATAGGTTCGTGGGGAGGAACAGATGTGTTTTGATGCAAGCTGCTGGAATCAAACTTGTGGAGAACCTCACGTAACACACCAGACATCTCTGCCATCATCATCTACATCCACGTCCAGCAGTCTCTGCCCCAGGTCGCTGTAATTTTTCTCGACCCCGTCCAGACATCCCACTAGCATCTACCAATCGACGACTCCGCTTGTTCATTCTCATATTCTCCAGTGCCATGATAGCTTCGTTGCTCGTCATGGTGGCTTTGATACCAGATGTTAGCTACTTCTGGTTCTTGCAATAGAAGTCTGATTACACACACAAAGCACACACACCCTCCTAATGCTTGTCAGGCCAGTAAACCTCTCACCAAGAGGTTAATGTCATTAAACCTTGCCTAACCCTAATCTTACGGTAAGATTGTATATATATATATATATATATATATATATATATATATATATATATATATATATATAAGTATGGGATTTGGGTCCACGGAGGATCCCACCCATTATTACAGATCCTATTCTGAAGACCCCCCTTAATAACTGCAATCTTGCCTACGACTAACAAATTGTAACTCAGTATTTGCAGCTCCATTCTAATGTTTCCAACAATTAACCTCCATGAAGGACCTGCCTGACTTGTTTTTTACGTCAGCTCTTTATGATTTTTCCAAAAGTAGAGCAGTTGTTTGTGAATGCAGTACACCATAGGCAGGTACCTGTAAATTGTTCTAAATATTTTCAATTTTCCAATCTAACTTAACTGCTTTGGTTCCAGATCAACTTGTTATGTTGTTGACATTTTCTGATGACTTTTCTATTAGTATTTGTAAATATGCAAAACATATACAGTTGCTGTCTAAGGTTCGATTGTGTCGTCTGGTTTTCAGGTGATGAGGAGGTATAATATCCCTGAGCCTTATGAAAAGTTGAAGGAAATGACAAGAGGGAGGACTGTTACACAGGAGAGCATGCAAGAGTTTGTTCAGGGACTGGAGTTGCCAGATGAACCCAAGTCTATTCTTCTGAATCTTTCTCCTGTCTCTTATATCGGTGCAGCAGAGGAGTTGGCCAAATCTGTTCGACGTGTTCGTACTGCCATGGACTGATCAATAATTATGGGGTGTGATAGTTCACAGTTGCCATCTATTTGAAACTCTACTCTTATGTTGAACTGATCATATCCATGCATCAAGGATAATGCGGCTCGCGCAACTCCACTTATTGGGAAATCTACCATCTGAATTTTAAAGGGCATAGTTTTGTCCCCTAGTGCGGCCACTTTTTTTTCATATGTCTCATATATTGATGAGCACATAGTGGAGGAGCTCTCCCTGTGTACATCGTGCTTTGGAAAGAAGATTTTAAAATCTTCATGTGAGCTCCAGTATATAATGGAAAATCATCCAAGCAAAGGAAATTTTATTTCTTTCATGATTTACTTTAACATATTTGTGAAATACAATGTCTTACTACGTTGCGAATTCATTTCATTTGGCATCTGATATGGTTGTTAAGGGCCCGTTTGATGGACCGGTGAAATTTAACGCGGTAAATTTATCATGGTAAATTTTTTTAGAAAAATTTACAGGATGAAGTTTCTCCCTCTTACAATCTGAAGCCCTGTTTGATGGGCAGTAAAAATTTATCGTGATAAATTTAACCCTGTTTGATGCACATGAAGAATTTAACATGGTAAATTTAATCCAGGTTGATGCACAAGAAGAATTTAACATGGTAAATGTTGTTTTTTTTTGTGTCTTAACCAGAATTTCCTTGTAACAGTCCAAAGTAAGGTTATGCAAGCTATTATACAATATCTTTCCAAGGATTCCCACTTCATTCCTCCACGATAGTTTCTATATCAACGTCAAAGAGGTCCACTCTAAGCTCAACGTCAAAGAGGTCCACTCTAAGCAGACACACATTGCGATGTTTGTCAAACAACACACATTGCGATGTTTGTCAAACAGGAGAACAAATAGCAAGAAAGAAGACATACAGAAAAGATGCAGAGCTTCAGCTGTTTGAGAGCATAGGTGAACGATTGAAGCTCTTTGAGAGCATAGGTGAACAACCTTGTAGGATTATGGCAAGAAAATTTCCCAGGTTACAGTCGTGATGGAGTAATAGAGAAGGGGTAAAAAAAACAATAGCAGCATGAGCTTGGCCCAACAACTGCATCACAAACATCAGCTGTAAAACTGAACATAGTGCACTTAAAATTGTAGATGCGATCTTGAGTTTCAGAAGGGGAAAACAGACATTTTTAATTAAAAAAATTAACTATTTATTCTAAGCAGAAACTGCAGATGAACGCAGATGCGATCCCTAAGTTTCAGGAGGGGAAAATTTATCCTAGCAAAAACTGCAGATCAATAAAGTAAACACAAAGATTCACATATAACATATGTGAATATAGCATATACAAAGCGAGCAGTTGAAAGAATAGAACAATGACAAACTGCAAAGGCCCATATTTGTGTTAAAATTAATCAACTTGTTAACATCAAGATATTGACTGCCTTCCAAGAATACGATATCATATTTGGATCCTGAAGACCAGGGACATCATCAGAAACGACTGGTCATCAGAAGAATGAAAAAAGAAC
Source organism: Nymphaea thermarum (assembly GCA_011799765.1). Lineage (NCBI taxonomy): Eukaryota > Viridiplantae > Streptophyta > Magnoliopsida > Nymphaeales > Nymphaeaceae > Nymphaea > Nymphaea thermarum. Next base: position 30,443 of record JAANDH010001917.1, on the reverse strand, counting down.
TTAAAAGGAAATTCAGTGAAGCACAGGATAATTTCCTGAGGCATCATGCTAATGCAGAAAACCAGACAAATTGACACGCACACGTATTAATAAATTTTGATTATCACCAAATAAAGCTGCATATGAAAACCAATTCCTGCCAAGAATCTGCAAGAGCTTCATTAATTGCATGACTACGATCAAATTTTGAAGGATATATTTGGAAGAAAACAAGCCAGTTAAAGATATATTTTCACATTTAGAAGCCAAATCTAGTTAATTGCACTGCAAAGATGGGAGTATTAAGAATTCACATGAAAAGGGATGATGTTGCGACCACGCCTGCGGCGGCTGCCGAGGGCGGCCTGGACGATGGGATTCGGCAGCAGTCTCAGCTAGTCCTGGCCGAGTCCAAAATTGGCTCGTAACAGATGACATGTTTTATCAACCAACAATTGTGGATCTTTCAATTACCCCAAATGAAAATAGGACATCTTTCAATTACGGTCAAAAATTGAAGAATTTGGAAGCTGGAACAGAGGTAGAGGGACTCACCGGGCAGTAACAGAGGGAAGGAGCAGCAACTGTGGCAGAGAGGTGACGACGAAAAGAGGGAACTGTCGCAGACGGTCTCTGTGGCAGAGGGGAAGAAGCATAGGGCATCAGAGAAACGGAGAATGCAGAAAAAAACGCCCAAATGCAGAAAAAACGACCAAATGCAGAAGCGAGAGAGATAGAGAGACTCACCGGGCAGAGGGATCGTCTGGCGCAAGGGAGGAGGAGCTGCGGAGGGAGGTCGTCTGGCGCGACAGTGAGAAGGCACGAGGGAGGAGGAGCTGCAGAGGGAGGTCGTCTGGCGTGAGGGAGGAGGAGCTGCGATGGGAGCTCGTCTGGCGCGACAGTGAGGAGGCACAAGGCGTCGAGCGGTGAAATTTCACCCAAACGAAAGTCCGAGCTCGGAGCTCGGACTTTCGAGCAGGTGGAATTCCACCCGCTCCCTTTTGGGTTAAACGGGTGGAATTCCACCCCGTTTGATGGCAACTCAATCGGGCGGGTGGAATTTCACCCGCCCGTACAACTTTTTCCTCCCTCGGTGGATTTCAACCACCCATCAAACGGGTCTTAAAGATGCACGGTTTGATATTCCTACTCAGGGGCCTTGAAGCATATTATCCTGAGTTGATGGCTGTGCCATACTGGTTTGTGCCATACTGGTTTGTTCGCTCAGGAATTCATACATGACTTATGAGAAACTTGTTTTTGTTCGTTATGTTTTGATTGGCGAAGTGAGGCTAAGTTGGTGCATAATATGCGCTTGGGGTATTGATCCCACGATCTATGGATGATATTGATTGTTTTATTGGTGTAACAAACTCATCCCGATGAGCAGAAACCTTTTAAACTTTGAAATTATTTGGTCTTCTGGTATATAATAAACTCACTTGCATTGGATGCATGCAAAAGAAGGTTAAAATTTCATGTCTTAATGTTTAGGCTTGAACAAAGTGTGCATACGCGCTCGTGTTTTGGTTACATCCTATTGGGGACGTTTTGGGTCTTTGTAGTGTCGACGCATCGTGTTTTGGTTACATTGATGCCTTGTTTTTATTAGGCATCAATTATGTGATTTGGGGCATTTTGTCATGCATATAAATGTAATTTTGTATGAATTGATATTGTTATACAAATGAAATGTTGCTTCATTGTTTTGAATGACATAGCTCTCGTCTTTTTGAATTGTTGTGTAGTCGCACCTCGATGCTTGATGTTTTAAAAAAAAATGTTTGAGTGTCAAAAGGTCGGGGTGTGACAATCGAGGTCAGGAAATGTCTATAACAGGAGGATAAACGCAGAACATGCATGCGAAGCAAGACTTCAGATGCCAACTGTTGAAAGAAAAAAAAAGTTGACTTTAAGTGTGGTAGTTATTTGAATATTTAAAAGTTAGGGTTCTCTTCTGTCCTTTTAATAATTTAGTTGTTCTTCTTTTGTAAATGATACAGTCGTGCCCTAATCTCTCCTTTAGTAGAGATTAGAGCACGATAATAGAAAAATTTTTTACCGCCTCTCTCTTTCTCTCTTCCTCTCGGCGACAGGACCCCTCTCATGGCCGACCATCAGACTCTTCTCAAGATGTGAGTTCCACTGAAGTAAGTATACCTGACGTTGTTCCTTCAGATGACTTGCCTATAGCTCTGCGCAAAGGCAAGAGACAGTGTACCATGCATCCTATATCTCACTTTGTTTCCATTGCCCATCTTGATGATAACTTACAACAGTTTCTTAAAGCTATGGCAGTTCATACTGTCTCAACTTGCCATCAACAGGCCTTACTAGATGGTAAATGGCGAACAACTATGATAGATGAGATGGATGCTCTTGTACAGCGCGGTACCTGGGAGTTGGTTGATCCACCTGAAGATTGTGACATTGTTGGCTCTAAATGGGTATTTACAGTCAAATATCATTCAGATGGGTCATTATAGTGATACAAGGCTCGGTTAGTGGCTAAAGGTTACAATCAGATATACGGGGTTGACTTCTTTGAGACGTTCTCTCCGGTGGCTAGATTTTGCACTATTCATCTTATTAATTCAGTTGCGGTTCACTCTGATTGGCCTATGTATCAACTTGATGTAAAGAATGCATTTCTGTATGGTGATCTTGAGGAAACCGTGTATATGCAGCAACCTCCAGGGTTCGAGAAACAGGGGAGTGTAGTAAAGTGTGTCGGTTAAAAAATGCTATCTATGGACTTAAACAAAGTCCGAGGGCATGGTTCCAAAAATTATCAGAGGTAGTTTCACAATTTGGCTTTCAACGATCCCCTGTGGATCATTCTCTATTCATCAAGAAGACCTCCATAGGTATAGTTATCATGATAGTATATGTTGATGACATTATTCTCATAGGTGATTGTGGTCAAGAAATATATGATACAAAGGCCTTCCTTCAAAAGTATTTTGTCACGAAGGATCTTGGTCACTTGAAATATTTTCTTGGGATCGAAGTTGTGGAGAACAAAGAAGGTGTAGCATTATCTCAAAGGAAGTATGTCCTTGATCTGCTGCAGGACACAGGGATGCGAGGGTCCAAGCCGGCCAATCTCCCGATGAATGCTCGGATTCACCTTCATGATGATCAATCATAACTAGTAGATTCCAGATCTTACAGGTCTCTTATTGGAAAACTGCTTTATGTTACTATAACAAAGCCTGACATTAGCTTTGCTGTTGGAAAATTAAGTCAGTTTATGGAAAAGCCTAGAAAAGTTCATTGGGATGCGGCGTTGATGGTGTTGAAATATCTAAAATCATCCACAGGCAAAGGACTCTTCTTTAAGAAAGGTGAATCATTAGATGTGGTTGCTTACAGTGATGCTGACTATGCAGGGTCTGTTGATGATAGAAGGTCCACAACTGGATTCTGTGTCTTTGTTGGGGGTAATCTCATATCATGGAGAAACAAGAAACAAAATGTGGTCTCTAGATCGAGTGCAGAATCTGAATATAGAGCAATGGCTCAAACAACGACTGAGATCACGTGGGTTAAATCTATGCTAACGAATATGAGTATTCATGTTCCTCTTCCTATGAGAATGTACTGTGATAACAAGGCTACTACTTATATTGCAAACAATCCAGTATTTCATGAAAGAACTAAACACATTCAGGTGGATTGTTATTATATTCGCGATCTTATAAAAGAAGGTGTGGTGTCTACAGTTCATGTAGCTTCTGAAGATCAAACAACAGATATGTTTACGAAAGCACTTTCGATTGGTGACTTCTCTAGATGTTGTGACAAGCTGAGCATGATTGATATCTATGTTTCAGCTTAAGGGGGAATGTTGAAAGAAAAAAAAAAGTTGACTTTAAGTGTGGTAGTTATTTGAATATTTAAAAGTTAGGGTTCTCTTCTATCCCTTTAATAATTTAGTTGTTCTTCTTTTGTAAATGATACAGCCGTACCCTAATCTCTCCTTTAGTAAAGATTAGAGCATGATAATAGAAAAATTTTTTACCGCCTCTCTCTCTCTCTCTCTTCCTCTCTCTCGTTCTCCCATTCCTCAACACGCAACACCAACAACTTTCTATTCCACAAGTTCATTGGAGGAAGCTGGCCAGATTCTGTCATGCTCGAGGTGGTAGCTGCAGACATGAAAAGTAGAGAGGCAACCAGGAAAAGGACGAAGTACTTGGCCATTTCTGTTTGTTTCCAATCTATGAAAATCGAGATACAGGTGAAAGGAATTTGCAGAAGACAATAGCTATATGTGCATATATATAAATTTCCTGGTGTGAATACACCGACTATATCAATGAGCCATGCGAAAAAGCACAAAGAGAGAGAGAGAGAGAGAGAGAGAGAGAGAGAGCTTTAATTCTTTAAATAGGCATAGAGAGGTGGGCATTTTATAATAAATGTCAAAATTCAGCTGATCAAAGTCAATTCTAGGTAATATCACCAGAATAGTGGCATAGGAAGCCTCCTTTATGCCACTATTTTACCAAAGCAGTCTCCTCCTTGAGCAGCGCGTTAAGGTTCAAAATTTCAATGAACCACATTTTTATTTTGGCCAAACCAACTAAAGGAAAGGACGGAAAAATATTTTTACATATATAGTTCAAAACCCATTAGTTAAATAATCTTTTTGACTTTTGGTACGGTTGAATTTATAATGGAATTAATTATAGTGAGAACTCTAATGCATGCAGATACATGATACTAAGATACACTTGAATGTGGCCAACTAGAAATTACTAATTAGTGTTGCTGATACATCACATATTGAGAGGGTACTTTTAAATCTACAGTAATCCGGTTAGACTGTAGATATCTTAGTTATTGCCCTGAGTTATCAGTTTGAACTCACGCAGATCAGTTGATCATCTTAATTTTCTTATATTTTGTATTTTTAAGCATAAAATTAAAATTCCTCTTGGGTCAGAGGCAGTTTTTATACTAGGCAGATTAAATATGTTAGTTAGGTCTGGCATTGGTGCCAGTGGCAAAACCAGAAAACTTTTCCAGAATGACACTCATTCACAGATTTTCATCTTTGAATTAACGGCACTCATATATATAATAGAGCAAATATTTGAATATGTTAACGTGAAAATAAAGAAAAATTAAAGTGCTGGTGTGAGCAACTGAAAACACCAGCTCATATATGTCCCTGCCACTTTCAGGAGCTGCCTCCATGTTATACTGATATTAATCAGGACAATATTGCTCCTCGCAATGTAGCTTTAGTTTTTCATGGAGGAGTGATATTTCAATATAGTCCATTTAATTATTAAAAACCTTTATAGTTCACCAACTAGTTGTTTGGTCCACCAACTGATATTTTCAATTATGGCATGATTATATAAGATAATGGCAGTTGTGCTGATAGACGGCCAGTGGAAGGGAGGTGATGTTTCAATTTTTGTGCAAGTTAATTAGCAAAGAGATTACGCTTGAGCATGAAGCCTTTGGGAATTTAAAAATGAACCAAGACAAGGTTGTGGTGATTTGCACATAACTCTCATGCATGAATAGTAAAAATATGCTGCGCGTTATTGCATATACAGCACTTTGAATAGACAAGAAATTTCTTTTGATTTGAAACCAGCTAAAATATGTCCGATATATATATATATATATATATATATATATATATATATATATAAAATAAAGGAGAAGGAGCAGCTGCAACATCACAACTAGTGATGATCTGACAGCTCTTCTTCCTCAATAATTTTTGTTTTTCAATGCATGGTCTGACCTTACAGAATCATTATTATATATATATATATATATATATATATATATATATATATATAATGACCATTTCAAACAGTCCAATCTCGATATTAAGAAGAACATATGATATCTAGATAATAAAGAATTATCGTTTAAAGAATCCTTTAGAAAATCAAGATATATAATTAATTTGATCAAAGAAATTATTCATTTATTAGCCAGTCAACCCCATTTTATCATAATTATTTATGATAACTTTGTTTACTTTGGCTCTTTCTCTTTCTCTCCCCCAAATGACGGACAGTGCAAACTGGTCCTGTCTGGTGGTGTGTAATGAACATGTCCTTTGTTAGATTTTTAAAAGCTATCCTGAGGACATTGAGAGACGTTGGTATAAGAAGACATTTAACCTGGTTTAAAGGGCATGGTGTTGCATTCCCCCATCCCCTCTTCCCCCTCCCTCTTTACTCCACTCCACTCTCTTTCTCTCTCTCTCTCTCTCTCTCTCTCTCTCTCTCTATATATATATATATATATATATATATATATATATATATATATATATATATATATATATATATATATATATATATATATGGGAAATGAGAAGGTTAATTTACCCAATGAAAAATCATGAATTAAAATGTCAAAGATGCCGTGCGCATGAGCACTCGGCAAGGTTAATCCGTAATTGACAAGACAAAGTTGGAAAAACCACTTAGCAGGTTTGCTTGTTTTTGAAGCTTTGGATCTTCAGAAAGGAACAGATATTTAGGTTGAGAAATTCAAGGACCAGTGACGACCGATCGCTTTTAATGTCACATCACATGCAACCAAGTGCATGAACCAATTTAAATTAACATTCAAGCAGGACATTGATGAACCGATTTTAAAGTTCAACATGTAAAATCCACCTCAATGCGTTTTAGACATCATGTACATTGGAAAAAGTCTAAGAACTAACTTGTGCGGCTGCAAATTGCAAGTCTAGCAAACGTAATACGCACATATACATATACGGAGATTTTAAATCTGCCGAATTCAGATGTAAGCTGATGACTAAATCAAACATATGGTACTAAAAAAACCGTCCATGGTGCAGCGATAGATAGCAATATTGTTTATAGTTTTATATGGACTTTTAAGATTATTTACTTTCTCTCTCTATCTATCTCTCTGAGTTCGAATTTCCAAAACAACAACAATTCTATGATCCAACGTATTTATGAAAAATTTAAACCGATAACTTTATTGGTTCTTCATAGAAACCGCCCATTGCTGAGAACTGAGGTTGATTCCTCCAAAGCAGGAATAATAGATTTTTCTGTGTGTGCCGATCCAACTTGTGATTCAAGACGCTGGAATGACGTCTTCTTTATGAGGCAACATGGACAGCGACTCGCTCGTGTTCAAAGCAGGTAGATATCCGGCAATGTTAATGTCTGGAAGTTGGAAAAATTAAGTGCTGAAGAAATTTATTCATTTGTTGGGTCTCGAATATATAAATACAACAAAGTGGTCCATGTTTGCTCCGCGTTCTGCTCCTCATTAATATGAGATCCAATAGGACAGACCAAGTTATTGTTGGACGCAAACCAATGCATCTTTGAAAGTAGTATACATCTGCATCCCGAGGAGGTGCTCATAGATTTTTTTTTTTTTTTTTTTTTTTTTTTGTAAGAGACAAATATCCACATGCATATAAGTCTCGCAACAAGAATTTTAATTGGCAGGCCATATTTCGCTTGTTTGATTCTTGCAATCCAGCTTTGAACCTTGAGGCGACCGCCAGCTTCTCTCTCTCTCCTTATATATATATATATATATATATATATATATATATATACACACACATAACCTCAAATTTGTAAGTTAATTTGCTCTTTTATATACGCAACTTAACCTTCTAGATGTGATATTATTATTTATTTTAAAGAAATACTTGGTCATTTGTTGTTCAGTTGTCCTTTTTGTTCTGATGGTAAAAGTCAAAAAATTTTACAAGGTCTAGTTGAATAAGTTGTGCGTTTTTGTAAGTTATAAAAGGCAGTAGTCCATGTCAGATTTAAGCTAAAATCATATATGTAGGTTGATTACTTGAGTTCATATGTAATGAATTTGGTCCATTGCTGGACTTTAATTCTTGCTTTATACCAGGACGATTTGATTTTCATGAGCATCACTTTTCTTACATGTAATTTAAATATACGGATGCTCAACATATGATTGTTATAAGAAATTATACATTTCCTAGATGAAAAAACCCATACACGGTTCAGAAATTGCAAAGACATTAATGGGTGAAAAGAAAGCAAAGGAAAATAAGGCAGGAGAGAGAACGAGAGATTCTTGTTCATTAGGCAGTGTTTCAAGTGGAAACCTTTTCTTGGTTTCCAATTAGTATAAATTGATTACAAATTAAGTAGTTATTGGAGCGTGAATAAAATAATGTCAACTGAGAATGGTTCAATAAATAGTTTGCTTTTCTCATACCAATTAAGAAGCTTTCAAAGTTGGGGAAAACAAAAAAGGAACGGCACAACCGAGAGAGAGAGAGATTGAGGTTTTCCAAGAAGAAATTAACTGCCCTTTATTGTGTCACTAACATTGATCCATTTTCTAATGTTCTCAATTCTACAATTTCCCAAGTCAAAGTAGAGATTTTGGGGAATTTTTTGAAATTAGTAAGATGATCATGATGTTGAACTTTTGGTTTCAGTCTACATGCAATTGACATGTGTTTGGAAGCATGTGTTGAGATTTATAAAAATCAGGCCTCTTGGAATCGCCACCTCCCTTAGTTGATTTTGGGCCTTCCATTCTTGTTTGGAGTCATAAATTAGGTAGGGTTTGGTAATGAAAATGTCTGTCAAACCAAGGTCCATTTCTCAGGTTGGATTGGTAAAGAACCAAGCCACCCACTATTCCTCTCATAGACAGATTTGTCGATCTTGGTTGCTGCAACTTTTCCTACCATGGCAACATCCTCATCAGCTAAGTATCTATATCCCTCTACTATGAACATGGCAAACTTTGTTTTTATTAAACTTTCGCACAAGAACTACTTGTTGTGGAAGACACAAAATTCATGGACTCATGGAGAGTGAAAATTTGTTTGGTTTCATTGATGTCGATTCCGACAGCAGCTTCTACCTTAGAATCTATAGATAATGGTAAAGCCGTGAGACGTGAGATGACCAAATCTTGATTTTTTTGTTTTGCTTGGAAGCAATTAAACCGTTTCCTAAAATGTTGGATAACTGGATTTCTCACAGAGGAAGTCTTAGGACTTGCTGCTCATCGTCTCCCTCCTGCCGTTGCTGCCTCCCCTCGTCTGCCTGCTGCTCGTCGTCTCCCTCCTGCCGCTGCTCGTCGTCTCACTCCATCGTCGACTGTTTGCCCTGCTGGCGTGTATCGTATCTTCAGTCTGCCAACGTCCGTCGCCTACACCGCCAGAGGTCTCTCTCTCTCTCTCTCTCTCTCTATTTATCTATGTATCTCGCGTTATTGGAAAGGGGCTTTTGATTTGTAAAATGCTCCAATGCAAACAGCCTGCTCTCCAGCACTCCGTTTTCTTTGGAGGGGCTTTCGCCTGCCAGAGAGCCCCTCATCGGTGCTTGATTTGTGTCGGGCTTTTTCTTATGCTTCTTTTAGTTGGGTTTTGCTTGTGTTGGTAAAATCTTGTTTCGCTTGGAATTTTCTCTCATCAGAGTGCGTGCCAGTGTAATTTTCATTGGAGTTTCCTGTTTGTGAATGCTCTTGTGTTGATGCAGATGACAACTTTGATTCAGGTGCTCAGCCAATCTGAATCTGTCCTTTTTGGGCGGTATAGTTTTTAGAAGTTACTTAACAGCTTCATGTCTTGTTTATTTGAATGTGTCTCTGCATCCAGGGTACTGAATCACCATTTCGTGAGTTGAACATTAATTGTAGTCTGAGCAAACAGTTGGCAGGCATCACTGTGTTAGAGTTCCCCATCATCCATGTTTTTCTCCCATTGCATTTCGACAAA
>JAANDH010001917.1:0-16357 GCA_011799765.1 Nymphaea thermarum | reverse complement strand
CAATTCGAATTCGTTAAACTTAAAGGCAGCCTAAAAGAAACATGAACAACGAACCCTAAATCCCCAAATCGGCAACGAACAACAGTGAACAGAAGTCTGTTCGACTGTTCCATTGCTTTTATTTTCCAATCTTTATCACATATTCATCATCGTCTAGCATCATGAACAACAACGAAGGCAAAATCCCCAAATCGGCAAAGTTGAAACCCTAACGTCTGTTATCGAAAATAGACAAACAAAACACTTACCTATCTGTTGCAGCCTGCCGCCGGGTGCCACCGGAAGTCGCCGTCGATCGCCGGAGGTCGCCGTCGCCCGCCATTGCCTTACTGCTCTATCTCCTGCAGCATGAAAGAGCAAGTTGTAATATCCAATTTGTCATGAATATATGCACGTGTGCAACCAAGAAAGTATCATATGTCAAGCGCATTCTTTTATATCTAAAGAGCAAAGGGAAACTACATAGAATTGAAAAAAGAAATTAATTATTCCTATACTGAAGAAATAAAGTGAAAGGGAATTCAATGTATGATGTTTTTTATGTTAAAATGGCTCGATGAAGACCATGAAGCAGTTAAGTCTAGCTCAGAGGATTGGTTCTACTCAACATTTTTAAACTATTTTCTGGTCACTTGTTTCCATTTTATAGAACAACAACATGAACAAACAAAATGCCATATGACTAGCAGTAGAGAATCTAATGATAATTTATACATATAATTTCTGCCCTTTGTTTCAGAAAGCAAAAGACTATAGGCAATAACAACACGAGATATGGCCTACCTTAGTGCTTGAATATCATTTTGTTTGGCCACTTCTCCAATAAAGAAAATAGGATGGTTATGTAAAATTTCAAGGAAACAGGCCTTATAAAAGAGCTGCCTAATCATTCTCAGATATTAAGATGTCACCAACCACAGTAAAAATGCCACACCAGTCTCACAGTAAATCAAATGAATTATCAAACTGCTGAAAGATTATTCAAATTTTATAACAGCTACATTCTGATTTCATTTGCAAACTATTCTATAAATTCCATGCAGAATCAAAGAAGGAAAAAATTAAACTGTAGGAGATGTCAAATTGTAAACGCATGGTTTTAGAATTTCACACATCAAGTACATTTTACTCAATGAAAAATAAAAGCATCAATTTCAAGCCTATATAAACAAAAAGGACATTGATAACGACCTTCCCAACCTCGACGTGAGGTCTGCATTTTTCCTTTAGAAAATACTCCACTGCCTTGACATCATGGTTAGTAACTTTCTCTATCTTCTTCACTTCTGAAGCGTCATCTGGACTAAAATTCAGGACTAAGTTTTCCAGAAAACGTTTAGCCTCATCACTGAAATTGGGAACCTCTATGACCTCAGGTATTTCAGAAAGTTTCAGCAACCATCGGACCTTCAAAAGATTGTTACAAACATAAAATGTTAGTCCAGTTAGTAATTATATATTGCAAGAAATAATATGTATTAGCACAAAAGAAAAATAAAAAAGAACAAGTAGTTTACCTCAACCAACACGCGGTATCGAATGAGGGCATCAAGTTCATGATGATGACAGAGGAATAGGAGTAGCAGGAAGACAGTTTCCTTTAAAAGAGGGCATCAAGTTCGAATTCTGGCGGATTCGCCTCATCGATCTGATTGACACAATGTCAGTCAATAAGGGAATAAATATTCACTTCATCAATATAAAACAAAAGAAATAAGAAACATCATCAAAATTTGACGAGGCTATGCTGCCTGCTGCAGAGTGAGAGAGAGTGTTTACCTCTATGAGTCTACTGTTAAAGACAGACGAGGCAGACTTAAACTATAAGTCGAGATATGCAATAGAAACTGAGAAATGATTAACTGCCACAAGAAATCACATCACATACACTGAATCGTGAATCATGAAATAGAGGAAACATGCAAATCATATTGGGGATGTGAGAGGAAACACGAAAATCATACCCAAAAACAGCTTCGTTCGTGAATCGTGAGTGAAGAACAGAAGAAGAAGTGGAAAGATGTGAGAGGATGCCACCGGTGGAAGAGACGATCGCAGCGGAGGACGGACAGGAAGAGGCTAATCGATTTTTGTTAAAAATAAAAAGAAAAAAAAATCCAAAAAAATAAGCAGAAGTGGTTAGACCGCACCCGATTCACATCAAACACGAGTTGGGTGCGCATTCAAACTTAACTATTTTAGTCGAAACACGAGTCGGGTGCGCATTCAAACTTAACTATTTTAGTCGGGTGTGGCTGACCGCACCCGATCACCAGACTTAGTTGGGTGTGAATCTGGGTCACACCCGCACCCTTGTCATTTAGGATGGGAGAGAGAGAAGCAGCCATTTACAGTACTCTTTGGTTTCTCCAAATTCAGACCTCGATTAAATGGAACCAACATATTCGTGTCTAGTGATTTACAAATTTGCTCATCCCATGACAAAATTCAGTTAAGTGATTTTCATGCAATGTTGTCTCTTTTTATATTCAAATACTTATAAAATGCACAATTTTTAGGCCACATATTTATAGATTGCAGACTTTGCATCTTAGTGGACAAAAATGCACAATCATATGTAAACAAAATGTGCAAATTATGTGTATCAACTTCAAGCGGCTGGTGCAGCTGCAAATCTCTTTAGCAGGTTGTTGACAACAGCCTTGCTCGAGTGTTTCTCTCTGTGTCTCTCTCCCGTCCCCTCTTTTGTCTTCCCTCCTCCCTTCTTTTGCAGCAACCAAAGCACTAATCAATTTAAGATTCAATCGTCACAATGTTGAAGCATTTGTGGCCTTTTATTGCATTTTTCATTTTCTGATAAATGCTTTAACTGCAAGCCTTTAAGCAATTCAATTGAAGAACAGAAACGAACCATAAGATGAAAACATCGTGCATTTTACTTTGTCATGCTAGTGTGCATGAACTTATCCATGAAAATTTAGGAGAATCATACCTACTCACCACCTAAAATTGCTTAAGCCTCCTTACCCAAAACAAATTTGTGCAGAACATAATGGCATATTTTACATATTTCATAATTGACGCATAGTTTACAGATTTTAGCCATGACTTTGGTTTACATTGGATACATACAGCTCTACTGAAAAAATATAACCATTATGCAATTAAACCGAGTACATTGTTAGTCAAGACACTCAGTCATACATTACATTACAATGCAAGGTTGCAAATCTGCAAGGTGCATACATACAACACCAGGTTCAAGCTATAGTGCAGCTAGTGTCCGTTCATTTTTGCCTGCTTATCTAGATATGCACAATAACATCATCCCATTCGCTAGATACTTGTGCTTGTGCAAGAATAACGTTGTAGATCTTGATTACCTTCTCTCAAACTTGGGTGGAGGACCAAAGAGGACTATGTGATCTTAGATGCCAACATGTGCAATGAATGTTCAATGACTAATTGGACAAATCTTACTTGCTGTTGCAGAAATACTTCCTTTATAGTTTGTTCTCATTGAAAAAACATCTTGCGCAAAGTCAACCCAAAGACAGAAAGTTCATAGATAGTCTTGACTATCTTCGTAAATACCCCTGCTTCAACACATGGAAAGTGGCCACTAACGGTTAATCATGTTCATATGTAACTTGAATGCAGCATGGCAGTCTCCACAAACACGTAGACTCTTGAATGCCCGAGTAGGCCTTCCTGGAGCTGTGTTTAGGATACCAAAAGCAACAACTATCTTCTCGGTGAGTTGAAGTAAGTACTGCATATTTGGTTCCTTTTTTCCCAACATGAAGAACAAAGTATGTATTTGGTATATATAACACATTTAATTTTTTATTCTCCAGCTTGGTACTTAACAATTTTGTTTGTGGACAAGAAGTACTGCCAACATAGACAGTTGCGAAACCAGCTTAAATGATTCGTGAATGCACTTGCGGGCCAAGTTTCAAACGTTCCAGCTTTGTGCAGGCTGAAACAACACCTGTAAAACAAATTTCATATGGTTTCAACCTATCCAACTCCATATCCAGGCACAAACCAGGTGGCCTCTTCTGAAGACCAAGGTTGAACGCAAAGAGCGATCCTCAAAGTCCAGGCAACCCCTTTTTCGGGCATATCAGCAAACAGTGGGGGCGCATTTTTCAACAATGAGGCAGATAAGCTAACGTTGCGGTCCCCTCTCCCTCTCTCTGGCCTACGCACACACGCACGCAGCCCCTCTATGTGTCGGACCATGGCCCAGGCAGCCCCACTGAGGGAAAACTAAGCCGGAAAGAGAGAATAGACCGCCAGAAAACCCCTCTCCGCGTCGGCCATGGCCTATGCAGTCCCACAGAGAGAGAGAGAGGGGGGAGAGAGAGAGAGAGAGAGAGACTCGCCTGGGACATCGCCGGAGGCTGTTCGGCGGAGTGTTGCTTCCTACGGCTGAGAGGGAAGGGATATGGCGGTGCCAGACAGAAAAGGGAGGTGGGAGAGAAAGGAGGGAACAGAGAAGCGCTCGACTCTCGACTTAAGCAGGGGGAGAAAAGGCCACACGATTTTGGCTGGAAAATGACAATCCGGTCTTAAGAAGCTAAACTGCTGGGCTATGTCACCCGGTGCCAACGGGTGCGGGTACACTAAAACGGGAACGGATACGACGTTTTTGAAAATCTGAAATCATGATACGGTATGTCACCCGGTGCCAACGGGTGCGGGTACAGTAAAACGGGAATGGATACGACGTTTTTGAAAATCTGAAATCATGATACGGTGTTGTTTTTTTTTATTGAATATTTTTTTTAATTTAAAAATCGTAAAATTTAAAAAAACAATGAACATATAATCTCATAAAGGAAAACATACCATCTCGTTAACACAAAACACACAAAAATGAAAAAATATAATCTTAGAGACAGATGGGAAATTAACAATGCTCAAACAATATGGCGTTTTTATTTCATAATAAAAAAAGCACTGAAAACAGGGAAGTTAAGGCAAATTTCTTAAAAGTGTTGCCTCGTGAATAATCTTAGCGACAGATGATAGCTTCAAATTCCTCTCTTCTCCACGTGAATACCAAATCAGTGTTGCCTCATCCTGGTTGAAAGGAAAGTTAAGGCAAATTTTTTCACATGCGTAGAATCTGTCACATGGGGACATCATTCCGGACAAAGGCTGCTTGGGGGTTAGGCCCCAATCCTTTTATTTCAACAAAAATGAGAAGTATATACAACAAAAATAGGTCCACAAGGACCTCAACTTCTCAAGGAACTATCTTTTAATGGATCCCAGGTGTTATAAGTGGGATTCCATTTGGTATACAATCCATTATCTGGAATGAGCAACAAAAGATTAGTCGCTTCAGCAAGAGACCATCTCTTGCAAAAAACAAGCCTGCTGATGAGACTCTTGATGAGCAGAGAATTGATCACCATATTGGACCTGGATTCTGTGAGACTTCGACAGTGCTGCTTCCAATCGCCATCGTCTGCCACTTCCAATCGCCATTGTTTGCCAAGATATAGATGTGTCCTTGATTGACTTCCATGTTAGCCAAATACCCCATGCATTCCATAAGAACCTCGGTCTCCCACCAGTCTGAATTGTTGTGAAACCAACAAGTCAGGCCATGTCAGAACTGACCTGCGGCGTCTCTGATTAAGCCTGCTACCCCTTTTCTGTGAGCCTTAAAAAGAAGGAGGTAATGCTGATTTCCACCCAAATGTCATGTCTGTAAATACCATTGCTCCAAAGGATTCCAGTGCGCAACCAATTCTATGTTTTAACTCGTTGCGAATCTGACCACTGGTAGGACCACCAATCAATTCTGTGTTTTAACTCGTTGCGAATCCGACCACTGGTAGGACCACCAGTGCTCGCTGCAGTGCTACCAGAACTGATTATGTCCCCGACCACATGGAGACATCATTAAATTAAGACAATGCATAATCAATTAATCATAGAACAGCGTCTTTATCAGCTTGGCAGCATTTTCTCAACGGCAAGAAGTAAATAGGAAAGCCCTTTTTCGGTGGAGGGCACTCGTTGAGAGTAGAGAGACTCATAGGGGAAGGGTTTTCAGTGCACCGAAACCCCTTTTTCTTAAGTTGGTGAAAAGCAATGAGTCAGATTTCAGATATGCCCAATATTCTTCACATACGAACCTTCAAATCATGCTTAACGTGTGAAACAAAAAAATAAATCCGACAATTCGTGTGAAACAAAAAAAGAAATCAAAGAGGAAGAAACATAGGCCGGCTCACTCGCCGTCTGTCGCCTCCGTTGCCCTCGCCATCCACTGTCGTCACCTCCGGTGTCCTCGCCGTCCACCGGTCGTCCGTTGTCGACGCCTTCACCGCACCGGTCGTTGAAGCTTTTCAGAAGAAACAGTAATAGAGGTGGAGAAGGAGAAGCCGTGAGGCGAGAGGCGTGAAGAAGAAAGCGTGGGGCAAAAAATTCCTTAAGTTTATGTAATTCGGATCAAAATATGGTTTGAATCTGATTTTGACCCAAAACCAAATCCAAACGTACCATCGCGTACCCCATACCGGTACAGCCGTACCCACGTACCGGTACCTCCAGGCCTACCGCGGTGACATAGCTGCTGGGAGTAGAGAGTCAAGACTCGTCTGTCCCCACTTTTTATTAAAATAAATGATCCAACAGTAACTATGATCTCCGCAACACCACCAAAAAATAGAGAACGGGGAAAAAGCCTGACATACAAAATTGTACACACCAGGAAGGGAATTCCGTTCTTTAGTAGCAAAGGGAATTCCATCTTTTAGCCTAATGACTTCCAAGAAAGGATTAGACTTTAACACAGTCTGAAATTACTTTAAAGACACAAAATCTGTCCAAAACCATTGCCTTGAGGCCGCCAACTGCTCTTTGGAAGGTCCATCTCTGACTCTAATTCGCATTCCACCAATTATTGGATTGCCTCCCATTGAAGAAAGCAAACCAACCAATGCACGCTCGAAAATGTGATCAGCTCCTGCTAATACTGGTGTAAATGCATTTTCTTTATGCAATAAAGACAGTTAGAACCACTTTCTCAAAATGGCTAATTTAGTTTAATATTTTTATAGAGCAAATGATCCAATTTCATCTTATGAACGATATCCAAGGAGCCGGCCTACTGACGAAGTTAAACATACAGGCAATTATGTGTCGGTACTTATCTCCCCATTAAGTCTACAAATATCATTCCATATACATATAGCTTATTTGGAATCCCATAGAGCTGCATCCAAATGCAAATCCAACTTCCTGTTCTGCCATATCCCCAATAGCATAATAGGGAAGCTTAAAATTCTACTCTTATTTTAAGCATTTAGCTCTGCATGTTCGAGCTCTACTTCGACCCCAAAATGTCTGATAATGAAGTGAGTCTAAAGATAACATTCATAATAGAGATATCAAATTTTGGTGTCAATAGTTTCCATACTGCCTTGACCTCCTTTTATATATATATATATATATATATATATATATATATATATATATATATATATATATATATATATATATATATATATATATATATATATATATATATATATATATATATATATATATTCATCACCTCACATGAGTGTATCTTCCTTATTATTCAGCTGTGAACTATAACTATTAATTTTGTCATTATTTTATATGGTGTATTACATAATGCTATCGACCTGGAGTCTTTGATGTCCAATGCCCTTCCATTTTGAGAACCAAAATGATACGAGAGAGATTCACTCATTTAACCAACTTTTCGGTCTTGCAATGATCCTTAATATCTGCCAATATATAAATTCTAATTTTCACTATTTTCCAATACATTGTAAAGAATTCTACTATAAACCAATCTGGACCTAGGGTTCTACCCTTGCTTAAATTAAAAAAGACCTTTATCTCATCTTTACTCAGTAGCTGGTTTTCCACCTGAGTGATTGTCGGCCACTCTTTTAAGAAATTCAGCATGAAATCATCATCATCTTATCTCTGAAAAAATCAGCTGAGTACTCAATGCATAAATTATGAATAGTTTCGACATCTTTTGCCGGTAGTCCATTGACCTTGATAGCAGTCATTCTTCTTTTAATTTCTTTATTTTTTTTGCACAAGTCTAAAAAAGAATAGCATTTCTTCTTTTTCCAATGATTATTTCAATTCCTTCCTTAGGAGCCAATCATAGGTAAACCCCTTACTGGGGCTGACGGCTGTCATAAACCACTGCCTCAAAATCTCCTTGCAAGGTCCAATATCTGAAGAATCTGAACATACTTTTCCCATAACTTTGCCGAAGAGCTTTGTGAAGGATACTAAGAGGGTATAGTGGTGATACAATCCTGGGTAGAGTTTGCTGTCAAGGAATGAAGAACTGATCCCTGTGACAAAATTGATGAATGAGCACCCAATCAATACGGATTTCTGCTTTAGCTATTGTCTATTATTGGACTAAGTCATAGAGCAATTAATTTACTATGAGGAGGCCACAATCATTGATAAAGTTGTTGAAATCTCTACATGAGGCCACTGATGTCTGCCGGTTTTGTTAGTAGGCCCTTGCATACAATTGAAATCAACCAAAGGTATGCATGAAAAGTGAAAACTAAAAATTAAGTTGGTAAGTTGTACGAAGATCTCTCTTCTGACCAAGCTATTGGTATGGAGATATACACCCACAACTATAAAGCCAAAACTAGATTGCTTCAATATACAATATGATTGAATCCAGAATCTACAGAAAGAGATTGTGTACATATATTTCAGATGGATCCAGCATGTGAGGATCCTTGATTCATTAAGATCCTGAGCAAAGTTAGCAAAGAAAACCAGTCCAATTTAAATTTCAGCAAAGACATAGTCACCCTTTCTCAAAGGAGCAAAGAAACTATTGGTGGTCATGTCTTAGATGCTTTGGTAACATGACTACAGTTTGTCCCTCAGGTGATCAAGGCATGTGAACATCAGGTACTAACTTGAAATTGTGATTTTTAAGGGTAATGACATTGCATGGCATGTTGTAGATGGTGAGTGCTTGATAAAAATATCGGTACAAGGACATGGCTAATGAGGATACATAGACCCTAAATGGGTCAGAAGTTGAAGATTTTAAGGAAGGTGCAACAACCAAATGCTGAGCGGTGCATATTCTTGCATCCAACTTTGTCGGTGTTAGAAAAGGCCCATAAAGTTAAATCTTTGTATTTATTAAATTGAATGCCATATTTAGATGTGCCTCAAACATACCTTATAATCCATTTTAAAAGTTGAAAATGCTTTACTGTTGGTCAATGCATGAATTTGCAGGCAAAATTGACTCCATAGGAGAGATCCGGCCGTGTGGGAGTAAGATATTGAAGGGCCTCTACAAGGCTATGATACTCTCTAGGGTTTGAATATGGTTGATGGATCTCATGAGATTTAATATTAGAGCAAATAGCATGCTCATAGAGTACAAGTCTGCTTGTGCGCTCTAGAAATGATGTCTTGCGCATATTTGGACTGATGCATAAATAGTTCAGCTAGATTTCTTTGTACTTGAAACCCCAAAAAGAAGTCCACACAATTTCTAGAAATGATGCTATGAATGAGAGCTACTTGTGACAATAATATCATCAATGTACAATAATGACATTTTCCTTGTCATTGAACATATAAGGATGGATCTGACATGCCAATAATAAATTCTATAGAAAATAAGAATCAAGCAAATTTGTCAAACCAGGCTCGAGGTGCTTGTTTTAATCCATAAAGATCTCGATTTAACCTACAAACATGATGATGCTTGGATGGATCTTTAAATCCAAAAGGTTGCTCAATTTAAACAAGCTCACGAAGATATCCATTAAGAATGACATTTTTTATATCTAATTGCTTGAGCGGCCAATCAAAATTAAGTGCAAGACTAAACACTAACTTTATAGTAGCAAATTTTACCACTAGTGAGAAGGTCTCCAAGAAATCCGGTCCTTGAATTTGACTATATTATTGCACTACAAACTGAGCCTTGAGCCTTTCAAGTTGTCCATCTCCTTTTAGTTTAGTTTTGAACAGCCAACGGTGCATGTCTGAAGTTTGAGGGGATTCTAGGTGTAATAAGCTTGTAAAGCAGCGAACTCAACCTGGGTGCTTAAGAGCAAGGGAATAATGGGAGGGTTCATTTGGAATAGATGTTGTGTTGAGGGCATATTTGGGATTGGGTTTGACGATGCCTAATTTAGATCAAGTAGTTTGGATAATTAGATGTGGATGAGGATGTTGTTGAGGCTATTGGTTAAATGGCTTGGGATAGTTCTAAAGGTAATGAGAGATTTGGTATTTCTCTAGGAAGATCATTAGGTGGGTCTTCGGTATTATGCATGTGTGCTAAACATTGAGACTATAGATGGTGGTTATTCGAAAAAGTAAGAAAATGATGCAAAAACAACATTAGAGGGTATTACCCTAGGTATGGTGATTTGGTAGAAAAAAATGGTCTCATCAAGTACAATATGTCCAAAGATATACACCTTTCCATTTGAAGGGCAAAGGTAACTATGTCCCTTATGATGATTGACATAGCCATCGAATGCACAGAAGAGACGTGGGTTGAAATTTGTAATTTGTATAACCCCGAACGTATGTAGGATAACATCTAAATCCAAAGGCAAAAAGGCTAGAATAATCAAGCACTTTTAAATAGAATCTCATATGGACTTTGCATGTATAAAACATGTGATTAAAGTCTGTTGATGAGCCATACAATGGTGGAGAAAAATGGTCTCATCAAGTACAATATGCCCAAAGATGTACACCTTTCCATTTGAAGGGCAAAAGGTAACTATGTCCCTTATGATGGTTGATATAGCCATCGAATGCACACAAAAGAGACTTGGGTTAAAATTACACAATTTGTATAACCCCGAACGTATGTAAGGATAACATCTATAAATCCAAAGGCACAAAGACTAGAATAATTAGGCACTTTTAAATAAAATTTCATATGGACTTTGCATGTATAAAACATGTGATTAAAGTCTCTTTGATGAGCCATACAATGGTGGAGAAGGCCTCAACCCAGCTACTGTGCTAGTTGCCTAGCACCGCAAAAAAAATCCGGAAATAAATTTTTGCCCGTTAGGGCACGCGAGCGCTCCCTCTTCGCGTCTTCCTTCCTCTGCCGCAGCCGGTCCCTCTTCTTTCTCGTCGTCTCACAGCCGCTCCCTCTTCAGCCGCGTCGTCTCACAGCCGCTTCCTCCACTCCACCCGAGCAGTGCAACCGCGAGCCTCCCGTTCCTCTCTTTCTGGCAAGGTAGTGTGTCTCTCTCTCTCTCATTCTCTCTCTTGTTCCCCTCTCCAAGTAGGTCTCTCTCCCTCTCACTCTCACTTCTGTCGCCCTTTTCTACTGCGTGTGAATGACTTGGCCACATAGCGCGGCAGTCAGAGGCAGCAGCAAACGGGAGGGGAACTCTGTCTCGGGTGCCCCTTTCTCCCTCTCCGGCGACTGCCGGCTGAGGATCTTTTTCAAACTAAACAAAGAAAAGATAGTTGTACTTTGTTTTAGTGCAGAGATTATACCTTCTGTTTTATTTCCTCCTTTTTGCTTCCACCAAAGTTTTGGATGTCCAGGCAATTACAGTGAACGGTGGGTTACAGGCAATTACAGTGAACGGTGGGATATATTTCTTTACGTTTTGCCTTTTCTCTGTTCTTGATTAGCTTTAATTTATGCATCTTTTGTTCTTATTAACAGTGTTTAAGTGGCTTATTGTTTTCCTCGGCCCATATGCTGGAAAGAAGGGAGAAATTGAGACAAGTAGAGACAGAATTTTGGCATGTTTCTTCAACATTTATGACATTTTTCAACAATGTTTTTGTTTTACGTTTAGTATTCTAGTCATTTTTTCTTCAATTTTTAAATGCCTTTTTTTCTGCTTCCTTTTGGTCTGATTTCTGCACTGATTTCACCTGGCATGGTTTTGACCATATCTCCACCATCAGTAAAGCCACATCTATGTTCTGACGTGTTTACAGGCCACTCCTTTAGGTTGTTTGTGTGATAGTCTTTATCATATTTGAACCATAGTTCTAGACTGTGTTCTTTTGATAGACTGTGTTCTTTTCAACAAGGTTCCAATCAGCTCTGTTTGAAGTTTGGCATGGACAACTTCGTCATCCACATCATAAAGTCTTAGATTTCATGATTGCAAATAAGTTGATTTGTATGACAAATAATTCACCAAAACCTTTTATTTGTGCTAGCTGTCAAATGGGAAAGTGTGCATACTTCCATTTATCTCTGTTGATAATGGTTGTAATTCCTTATTTGCTAACGTTCATTGCAATGGCAGCACCTCCTATTGCTTCTTGTCAGAATTTTAAATATTATGTCATATTTATGGATCAATTTTCTAGATATTCTTAGATATATCCCCTAAAATGGAAATCTGATTTTTTTGCTAAATTCATCTCAGTTTGATAAAAAGCTAAAAGTTTTTCAAAGTGATGAAGGAGGCGAGTTTAGTAGTTCGGCCTTCATTGACTATTTAAATGAGAACGTTATCAAACACAAAAAATCTTGCCCTAATACTCCTGAGCAAAATGTAATGGTGGAGCGCAAGCATAGATCTGTCCCAAGATTGGGTCTTACCATGTTGTTTTATAGTAACCTCCCAGCCCAATATTGGGTTGAGGCCTTCTCCACCATTGTATGGCTCATCAAGAGACATTAATCACATGTTTTATACATGCAAAGTCCATATGAGATTCTACTTAAAAGTGCCCTGATTATTCTAGTCTTTGTGCCTTTGGATTTAGATGTTATCCCTACATACGTTCGGGGTTATACAAATTACAAATTTCAACCCAAGTCTCTTCTGAGTGCATTCGATGGCTATATCAACCATCATAAGGGACATAGCTCCCATCAACATATCCTTACCTTGGTGCTCTCCTGCATTCCTTTCTCACCATTGGACTCTGATAACTTTTCGTGTCTAGTGTAATTATAAAATCTCTTTGGCAGGTTGTTGACATCTGCCTCGCTCAAGGTCTCTTCTCACTCTCCCCTTTGCTGTCTTTCTTCTGGCCCCTTCTATAGCTGCTGTGCCACTGATCTTACCATAGTGCTGAAGCATTTGTAACATCTGTCTTGCTTTGATTTCTTCGTATATGTGCTAACTGCCATCCCTTCAAGCAGTTCAGTGGAAGAATGAACCGACTGCCTGATAAAAAAAAAAAGAAATAGAAATACTATGCATGTCGATTTCACACCAATACTGAATGAAGTTTGTCTGTGAAAGTTGAGGAGAATGGTACCTCCTCACCACCTAGCATTGTTAATGCTTCCTTACTGAGAACATATTCCTGCAGAACATAATGGAGCTTGGAGCTGGAGCCACTCTAGGGATGAACAATACTGTTCAAGTGTGCAATTGCACCACCAAAATAAGTTGCTTTCAGGCGGTCCATTTTCCATCCGCAAGGGTTGGTTTCTTTAAGCCTATAAGGCGCCTTCAAAGGCATCAAAGTTTCAGAATCTGTGCAAAAGATGCACCTATATCTGAAGAAGAGGTATGCCTCTCTCTCTCTCCCTCCCCTCTTGTGTTTGTGTGTGTTTGCTCTATTTTTGTTCATATTTTGAAGATAGTTTAGGCACGGGCTTTCTGGGTATCTAAAGTAGTAAGCTTTTGGTGATTTGTGCAGACTGCTCTGTTTTTCATATTCATATCCAAAAGTTAATGGTTTAGGGATGGTTTTTCTGGTTATCTGAAGCATTAAGCTTTTGATGGTTTATGCAGACATCTGACTGAGGATAGTAACTCTGACTGAGGATAGTAACTGCACCTGTGTATGTTACTGATACAATTTTTTTCTATATGAGATTTTTGGAAATATGAAATTTCCTAGTTCTTAGCTTTTTTCCTTTAGTCACCAAGTGCAGAGGGTCCTGCTATCAACCTTACTGATATGAAAAGCAGGTGAAAAAACAAAAAAAATTGGAGAAAGGTTATATCCTTCCAAAACTATGATGCGATTAGAGAACAGATCCAAATTACAATTGTTCCTGAAGACTGTGTAGTATATAAAGAATTCTCTAATCGTGTTGTATCTGTGAACTTTGAATGTTGTAATCAGAGATTATTTGAAGCAAGTCCATAGTCTTTTTCTTTTGCTTTAAAAGTGGAATGTCCATGTTCATAAAATGTCTGAGGTATGAAATGAATCCGCTTGATCTTTCTGTTTGGTGTGTGTCCATTTAGTTATTGAAGTTGCCCATCTTTCTTGGAGCTGAATTGGACCCACATTGTGGTAATATAAAAAACATACTTGTTGTGCTCTCTTTGAGAAAGTTTTTTCAGTCTAAGAAATTGAACTGCAAGTAATTTATGTTTGTTTTACCTGAGGAGGACAAATTCCATTTAGTAGATCCTATGTTGAGGAAGTGTTGATCATATTATTGACAAAATCATTCAGGAAGTTGTTTTTATTAACTGGTTGGAACTGCATAGTTTATATTTTTTTTCAATTAACGCACGTTCATATCTTTTTTCCTTGCCTTTTCTACCAGTTGAAGAAGGTGTCACTTGTGCATAATGACAACCTTGGTTTATCTAGCTTGACAGCAGTTTCTCCCTTGGATGGGAGGTATTCTGAGAAGGTTAATGAGCTGCGCTTCTTTTTAAGTGAATATGGCCTCATTCGATACCGTGTGTTGGTTGAGGTAAACTACTTGTTCTTTTTTATTTTTCTTTTGTGCTAATACATATTATTTCTTGCAATATATAATTACTAACTGGACTAACATTTTATGTTTGTAACAATCTTTTGAAGGTCCGATGGTTGCTGAAACTTTCTGAAATACCTGAGGTCATAGAGGTTCCNTTGCACACGTGCATATATTCATGACAAATTGGATATTACAACTTGCTCTTTCATGCTGCAGGTGCTCGAGTTTTTCCATTTTGCATGCACATCTGAGGATATTAACAATCTGGCCCATGGGTTGATGTTACGGGATGCAGTTAATCTTGTCATGTTGCCTATAATGGATGAGCTAATATATGTCATGTGTGACATGGCTGCAAAGACTTCAAATATTTCAATGCTGTCCCGCACCCATGGTCAGGTAAATGGACTTCCACTGGTGAAAGAAATTGAGCTTTCAATGGTCTATGCTATTAAAATATGCTAGAAAATTTGAATGTATTTCTCTTGGATTTTAGATGAACATGATATCTGGTTTTTGCTACAAGGGAAGTTGTGGCTGGAAATGCTTGAATTTGTTGGGAAACAACTATATAACAACACCACAATTGCCAATTGATGCTTATCCAAACTTATATTGGAACATGATATTAACACGTATAAATGAAACAACCAACACTTTTACTCAAGTAGAACATTGTGGAATTGGAAAATATTATGGAATTGGAAATGGAAACTTACACTCAAGCTGGAAACACCATATTATCCAACTTACAGTTGCCTCATAACTGTGGGAAACAAGATTGGAAAATGTTAACACCTATAAATGAAGAAAAGATGCATAACTCAAAATTTTTGAGTTTGAAGACGGTGTCTTCAGAAAATTGGTCCATATGCTATTGAATTCTTGGTTGTTATATTGGGGCCCCTGTTATCACTCCCAAATGGAGTTACCAATATTGGTGAAAGCTTTATTTATTGAAGTCTTTTGAAACTGCATTGACAGCATTCCTATATCCTCAACTGTATCCATTTGATGGTAATGTTATACTCAAGCATGTTAGCATTGGAATACCTGATGAACTACAATTGGACAAAAAATGTTACTCACTATATTGCTTCTGCACAGGGATTGAAAAAGTGTAGTCTAAAGGTTCTTATCTTTGCATAAGATTGTAATATGCATCCTTGCACAAGAGTCTGCTAATTCTCTGTCCTAGTATGGTCACTGAATGTTTGTGCTATGACTTTGACAGAGAGCTCCATTGTAAGCTGGTTATCCATCATGCTAAAGCAACAGTACTGTTACTTGACATTTCTTACGAAAAAAAATTAAATGAATGTATCTGCTGTGCCAGACTTTTGGTCACCTTCTTTTGGTTCTCTTGTTGATGCATCTGCATGCTATTGTTTGAACTTTGTTGTCGCAGGCAGCTTCACCAACTACTTTGGGGAAGGAATTGGCAGTTTTTAGCTTTAGACTGAACAGCCAGAAGAAGTTGATCTCCCAAGTAAAATTGCTGGGGAAGTTTGCTGGTGCTGTTGGTAACTATAATGCCCATCTTGTTGCTTATCCTAATATTGATTGGCCAAGAATTGCAGAAGAGTTTGTGGAATCTCTTGGAATAAGCTTCAACCCATATGTTACACAAGTAAGCATATAGTTCAACTTATTTGCATTTATTTCAGTTATTTTTGCATTTACTCAAAGCAACTATTA
>JAANDH010001916.1:1573-24178 GCA_011799765.1 Nymphaea thermarum | reverse complement strand
CAATAGCTGCATCATCATCAGCAATTTCTTTAAGAGGTGCTCGAAGGAACTGAATGTCCAACTGGATTTGCTGAAATCCACTGCGGTTAAAAGTCTGGAGTCTCACAAACTGTACAAAGCTTTTCAAGCAGAGTTTCACAATGGTTGAGATCACTGACTCCTGTAAACAAGGAGCAAAAACATTTATATTTTTTACATGGACATGCCTATATTCAACAACATATCCAGAAATCAGTTGCATATTACCTGCATAAACTCAATTTTTGTGAAGATCTCCATTTTTTGCTTTAAAAGCTTAGCAAGATGACTTTCAAGCAGTTGGCTTCGAACTTGTTGTGTATTCGACCTGCTAATTTTTTCGTCCCGAAGAGGGTTACTGCGAGAGGAATTTGCACTACCAGTGCTGTCAGAGCGATGATGCTTTGGCGTTGAGCAGCGAACTAAAATCTGCTTGACTTCGCTTTCTGCAGCTTGCAGCTGGGAACAGGAAAATATATGATAATCAATGATGGCATATCATCTACTCATACATTTAGAGAACAAACTTGAATTTTCCCAGTTAGGTTGCAAAAATAGTTCCTAAAAAATTTAATACTATATTCTTTTACTTCTACGACATGTATATTACCAATAAATACTACTGAAACTTATGAATACCCTTCTTCCTTCTTTTCAGAACATGCAAAGTGCAAGATCAAAGACCAATCGAATTGGCTAAATTCTTTTGTAACTTGTTACAACATAACATAAAATTGACAATGATGGACCACTATTTATTGGAAACACTACCTCTATACCTGGCAAGACTATGTCATTACAAAGGACATCCAGAATGGAGAAAAAGAATTCCTAAAGTATATTCCATGTACTACAGATAAGGAGCTGATGATACAATTTTGTATCTATAGTTTATGGCTCTTGAATGTTTCCATTTTAACATCCTTGTCATGTTTCATCTTACTAAAACAATAACATTTTTCACCCAGGAACTAAGCTCAAGAAATTTCTGAGAAGATTATGATTGCTTCATTGGAAGCTCCATGATTAGATATGCCTTATCGCCTGTATTACCACGTGATATAAAGTACATGGAAAGCAAAAGTACTATTATTGCAAAAACTTTGAAAAGACCTAAATAATAATAACACAGACCAAAAACCCAAAAATGAATTGGCGAGCCAGAGCCAAATTTAGCCATTATGATTTATGTGCTATAGTACAGGCCCACAGGCCATGAAAGATAGTTCGTGTCACTATAACACCAAATAAAAAAAAATTCTGGAAGCCAAGTAACTTTAGCTTAAAGAGTGCAACGTATGATTTACCTCTTGAAGAAGCAGGTCTACAAACATGTGAACTTCTCTGGGCTCCTTATGCTGTGTAATATTATCAATTATGAAGAAATAAGTGCCTGAACACAACATGACTTTTCTTTTCATCCTTCAGGCAGAAAAAAGGTTGATGCATTTCAGTTACCTTGATCCAATTTGGTGTGGTAATCCGCTTTTTCAGAAGCAGAGATATTTTCTGTGTTTTCGTATTGACATACTGCAGAAGATGACAAAGGTAAGAAAGAGAATTTGAACTACTTAGACCTCAGTGAAACAAATTAATCATCATGAACCTTCTACATTTCTTGAATTGATTTGAGTCCCAACATGTCTCATATTCTTTTCTCAAAAAAATCCACCAAAATTAAAAAATCAACTAATATGCACGTAACAAATACCAAACTTAACAGTTGAAACTGTGCAGCATAATAAATAATGAACTTTGAGCCTTCCAGCTATTTATCCTTTTTTGTGTAAATTTAAAGCGATTTATTTAATAAAATGGACATATTGGAGAAGAGGTGTTATCTACATCCTTCAAAGCCAGTCATGCTCTCCACATCTAGTACATTCCTGTAATTGTATGCTACAAGTCAAGCTAATTTCCTTTAGTCAATATTAGTAAGTTGATAACACAATGCTATTGCATACTTCATGTCATAAGGAATACATCCCACTGAATTTAGACAAATAAGAGTTACGTGAAAGAATGAAGGTTAATTGTGTTACAATAAGGAGCTTCAGGTTTAATTATCTGAAAGATCTTATGACGCGGTCTGTATGCACATGGAATTTTGATATTAGATGAGCTGGACTTCAAGTGAAAAAGGAAAGTAAATCTTACAAGGTGTAAAAACTTTTCACCAGAAGAACGGAACATTCTGCATATCTCTGTAGGTACAAATGCAGGTCCATCTTCATAATCTCTGGTACTTCCACCAGAAAAGTGAGCAGCTATTTCCTGCATATTTGGTGTCGCAGAGGAAAATCTTTTAGAATGATTAAACTTTGCAGCATAATTAATTGAGGGTGCTACCTAAACAGAGCCAAAAGAAGATGAAGAAAAAAGATTAAGGTTCAAAACTTGCCTCAGTGATCTTAGGAATTGCACTTTGTTCAATGAAAACAGAGAGCTGGGCAATTACAAGAACAAGTCCTGCAAAAACCTTGTCTCCTTGTAAACCATCAGGCAATTTCCGATCTTTACGTTTTGTCAGTATGTTGCCACCACAGAAGAGGATGGACCTATCATTGAGGGCCTTAAAGAAGTCCTGGAAACCTTCTTGCACCCAATCAACAATAGAGTCTTTCAGTTTAGCTAGTAATTCAAGGTTGTCGTCCAGGAGCTGTTGGAAGTCCTGCACAGGAGAAAACATGTAGTTTTGATGAAAAAGAAGATAAAACTGCACAAGATGGCAAACACGTGCACATAGTGATTGAATAATTGTGGATATGCACACTTTGCACCCTCATAGCCACATTTTTTGAAATTGCTGCATCCAAACTCATACACTATACCCACACCCACACCTGCACCCATGTCACTTAGCACGTCGTACATTTTTGACGATCAATCGAATTGATCAGTGACTTGTAACCAGTCTATATATATGCAAGAAGATTAGATTAAGCATCCACTATTGGTATCGCGTAGTGCCTTAACTCTTAAAGCATTTTTTTCAAAAATCTAGCCATACAGATGGGCGTGATGTTAAAATTGTCAAAAAAAAAAGTCCTGAAACTATGATGTCTAAATAAGATGAGAAAGCTAATACCATTAATTTTAAATTCCTCATAAAATCCAAATTACGCAACAGCTTTTCATAATTTGTTTCTTGAAAAACAGTTTTGAGCAACCTGCATCCATCTCTAGAGCAGTATTTTGAAATCCAGGCGGAAAAGGGGCAAACCAATTCAGCAGCCCCTCGATAGCAGATAAATAGGGACAACACAATCTTTCTCTGTCTATATGTGTGTGTGAGTGTGTCTATAAGAATCAAGAAGATGCAATAAGAATATGTCAATGAAAAACCAAGCTTTCTAAATGGTAAAACAAGAGAGCAATGGAGGTTGAAACAAGTGAGTAAGGCAACAAAATATGTTGGTCCAGGCTACAGAATTAAGTACAAATGAAAGAAATGATTCAAAAGAAAAGAAACCTTATCTACATAATGGTTTCAACATATTCATGATATTCATGTATGAGTTCATGACATCATGTAATTCAGAATGACTATCTTCTATGCAGTCAAAGGAGCATCTAGGAGCCTGCATAGCTTCCATGGGCATGTATGAACCTGGTTCTCGCTAGTACAAAACCTAGACTGCTAGGCAGGCACCTAGGTGCATTTTATTGACTTAATGCTTTCGACATCATTCATGGCATTATGTCTGAGTTCATGTAATTCAGAATAATCTTTGTATGCTATGTAGTTGAAAGTAGCCATCCAGGTGCATGAGCAGCGTATCTTTACCTAGTCTACAGAACCTAAGCAGCCACCTAGAGTGCAGTTCTTTACTTATAAATTGATGAATATTATCTAAAGTTGAAAAAATTGAAATCAGATAGAGGTTGGTCAAGGTCATAAAAGGATTAGGTCATACTAGTCATGGCTAGTTGGTTTAAGTTGGTTATGTATGTGTGTGTGTGAAAGAGAGAGAGATACATGTGTGCTTCCTCGAATTATGCTTCCAGGTTGTGCTTCTTCTCTTAAAGTAATTTTCACAAATCTAACCATATAAGTGCAAAAATATAAGAAATAAGAATGAAAAAAAACTATAAAATTTGATCTTTAGTTTATATTTTATGAGGTGAGAAACTTTAAAAAGATTAATTTTAAACCTTATAAAATCTATTTATATATCTAATTTTATTGATTTTTTTAGCCCTATAAAATTAAACATTTTACATCCATCGATATGGTTGGATCATTCATCATAGTCACAGAAAACACATTTTTTTTAAAAAAAGCACAAAAAAAATGTGATAAATTAACTAGCCGTTTAAAACTTAAAAAAAACACATTTTTTTGAAAATAACATTAAAAACGAAAAGGACGCGTCTTAATAGCCAAAATGCAAGAGAGTCAGGAGGTACGTGGAACAAAATAAATTGTGAGAAAGACTGTCTTATATATCTATTAGAAATAGGTTCAGTCAATCCTATTTTGAAACTGGTTTTTCCAACAGCTTTTTCTTTCTTTCTCCCACTCTCAGTCACATGGGTACTTCAATAACGACCACGTACCCGTACCCAAAAGTGGGTACTTGGACACACTTCAATACTTTTTAGATCGAAATTGATCCAAATTATTTAATTTTACTTGATTTAATTTTTCTCCAACTCAGTTTCCATTATACTTTTAGAGTAATTGTTCATTAACATGTAATGTTTTTGTTTATATCACTTGTTTATTTAAAATTTTAAATCATTAATTGGTACTTTCATTTTGGTTTTTTGTGTTATTTTGTATATATACAAATATACATCTTGACATACCTCCATACACATATTTTGTAAATTTGCCGTGTTTATAGCCATTCCCAACATGAGCAAAGGTAGGTGCGGGAATGGTGTAGGCAACTGCTCACATGAGCTCACACATTTATTACCATACTAAAATTTCATAGTAGTTTTTTTTTTTTTTTTGCATGCAAATACTTTTTAAAATTTTGAAACTATATAACTAATGCCCCTTAGCCAAAATTTTGTAGTTCAACCTTTTATATGAACTTGAAAGTAGCGGACCTGAACTGAACTTGACCGGATAAGTTACAATGCAGGCCGGCGGCGGCCAGAATAAGCTGGACATACCAATTTAGCCATACATTCAGAACCCCAAAAGTTTTAACAGATCCAACATGTTTTCACTCCCTCCCAAATTTGGACCACATTATTTTGTATGTGAGAAAGAATTGTACAAACGAATTTATTGGTTTGAATTTAGACCCGACCCGTCAAGTACCGCCATAAAAGGGAGGAGCATTAAAAAAAAAAGAAATAGTCGTCTACTTAATTTCGGGTGAGCGAGAAGGTCAGTCCCACTGCCCGAAGCGAAACCCAAAGGCCCCCTATTCCCCCTGCCTCAGGGTCCTGAGCTGCGTCGATGTCAGTAATAGTCGTCTTCTTAATTACTTATCAGATGTCCATGACTATGTTCATGTACTTATGAATTCAGTTGTTGGTTTTGAAGCATTATTCAGTTCGTTTATTTAGATCTTTCCTCCCCATGTGCCTGTCTATTTGAAGACTTAGAGAAGACTAAGATTTCTACTCGATGTGCACTTTTGGAAGCATGTCTAACAGCGATTTGTGATATATATGCCACGACTCACAACAGATCAATATTCATATGGTTATGCACATGGAGGGAGATAAAAATAATGAAATGGGTTATAGAGAGGAGTTTTCCATTTTCAAACAAATTTTGGGATCATATTGCCATTTCAATAAAGACATGAAATACAAGACGTACAAGAATTTCTTCTACAATCCATATTTTTATTGTCATATTTGCCTTTATATACATATAAATTTGTTTGTAGCATTGTTTGATGATGACCCTTCTGTCATTGCATTAAGACCTTTTCCGTTAAGGGGGCATATGGTTACTTAGGATTTAAAATCCAAAATAATATGATGTAGATTTGATGTGACATGTTTTTGTTGACATGACAAAATATTTGTCGTAAAATTAAGTATTCATCAAATTTGATATTGGGTTAAACATAAGACCCACATTTGAGATTATTATTAGTAGTTTTCAAATCAAATTATGAGATGTCAAATCCAAAGCTATCAAACGCCCCCTAATTGACGACGGGACCTGGCATTAATCGTATCAAAATGAGACGGCCGCAACGTGGAAGTGCCGGTGTCTGGACAGCTGCTCTTGGAAGTTACTGCAACCAACTTCGTTTTAATGAATGCATGTTATGATTCAAAGGAACAAACTGTTAGAAGAGAGCAGCCACATGCTCCCCACCTCTTCGGACACATGGTGTTTTCCGTGAAGAAATACTACATGAGTATTCAATCTAAGCAACAGAGCTCGGAGATTTTGTCCCTTTCATCCTTCCGTCGCCATTGTAACATAACAACTGTTAGAAAAAGAATTCTGGATACTCTTCTTTCCAGAGTTGTGGACGTGTTAAAATCCGATAGTTGAAAACGGAAATCAAACAATTCGGATTCTCAATTACAATCAGAAAACCCGGCCGTTAACTCTGGTGGGAGGAAGACATTCTTCAGAAAGATTATTAATCCTAGATATTGTCAGCAACTTTTCTGAAGAATCTGTGTCAGGTGAAAATCTTGTGCCTTCTGATTCTCAAGAAGGGCACCTTGCTTCGGCTTCCGCAAGAAAATGACAGCACAAGCCTTAGCAGTTGCGCTGCCTCTCGCCATTGCCATTTCCTTCGAGTCTAGCTACATTATTCTTTTTTGCTAGCTGATGCAGCTGATATACGTGGGTGAATTGGAAATGATCTAGGTGTTGTCAATTTCATTCATCAAGTTTTTGTTGGCACAGCGATTGTCGGGTACGTTTATCATAGTCAACCTTCTTTTCATTTGAACATGGCTGCTTGGGAGGTGGAAGTCAGTTTATCATCCGTCATTGGAGGTGGAAGTCGAAAGAGAGATTGTAACTGCTGCTGGTCATGCGAGGTTCAACATGCTCTAGAGTTTAAAATGTAGTTTCTTTTTTTTTTAAATAATCATGAGGTTTGGCGTTTCATTGTCAACAGAACCGAAAATGAGAATGATGAAGAAAGCAATACGTAAATCAAAAGAAGGGAAGCAAAACATTTCAATAAAAATATTTCACGATATACTGCGTTCAAAGCTTCAAAAATTTCGGAGCTCTACAAAAATTATGGATAAGCCATAGAACACCTTATAAAACAGGGAAAAGAGGAGGGGAGGGGGAGGAATTTTTGAAACATTTTACAGTATTTGATGGGCTCAGGTACAGTGGTTGAATTTTTTCACATAAAAGGGTATCCACTGAAAGATTTTCAATTGCCCCTCCAATTACAAATAAACTGCATAATAGGTGACTCAAAGGAGCTATGGCTGTTCAGAGAGACGGTCATGGTTCAATTTCCATAGCATTTGTACGTGCATGTAAGGCTCCAGTTGTTTTTCACTTCTCAACCTGCTAATGAATCTATGATAATTATCATTCACTAGTAAAACAATAAGGTCAACATGGCACAATCAATAGTCTTAAAATTTACTGTGGGGCATGAAACCCAACTGAATTTTGCATCTCTGTCAGTCACTAATGCACCACACAGAACAAATGAAAAGAGCACCAAATTATGGAGCTAAACTTCCCAACACCCAAAAATCAGTGGCAACAAAAAAATTATAACTGAAATTTGACAAAATGAAAATGCGGAAGCAACGGCCAGTTGCACTGTAGCCAACAAAAATGGATCATCCAGAATGGGAAGTCGAAACATCAAAAAGTTGTATGTGTCTCGGCATTTGATGTCAAGTTAAATGAAGCCAACTCTGCAAGGTGAACTCTGCTGCCAGGACTAACAAAAGAGAAAAAACGACCTCAGTCAATATGATGGCACACCATAGACATTATTCTGCAACTCTACTCCAGGCATTGACTCGACTAAATGACTGGATGTTCCCCAGGATGATGGAACTATGTGTGTGTCTGAAGAGAGAGTTCCTGTGGCGTCTGGATCTTCAGTGACACCAGTTGCACCAATGAGGAAACTCAGTGAATTCTTTCCCATGATCATTTGCTGATTCTGATTGTTGCAGGATTCAGAGACAAGAGGTTCACAAAACAAATGTCCGGCAATGCTTTCCAGAACTTCTTGATTTGCAGATATGTTCTCGGCCCTGTTTGTTGGAAAGGAGGGATAACAGGGAATGACATGTCCTTGAGAGAAATGGTTGACTTGGTTGCCAAGTGTGATATTGCTTGGCATATTCAAGTATGAACCTTGAAAAGAATCGTGAATGTTACTGCAAGCTCGTTCATTACATTGTTCACATCCGCCCATGTACCCATCATCAGAATTACTGATACCCTGTTCTTCGCTGTTAGGATAATGCACCACTGCAATAATGGAGAAAGATATAATGAAATCCTTGTTCTTTACATGTCTGTGCAGTAAAAATGCAAAATGGACAAACAAATATATTGACTACGAGTCAAATGTCTCTGGCCTTTTTCCAAATTCTGATCCTCCGGATGTGGACAATGTGGTCATATTTTTCCTGAAGAAGGCACAAATTTTGAGCCCCGAAATATGTATAAAAGTTCCAACTGTTGTCTCAGGCCCCAAAACAGTAAGGTTGATTATTCGAAAAGAAATGCATGTAGATCCCATCAAATATAGCCACTGGTGTAGACGGGCTTTGTAATCCAGACATATAAATTGTTCCCCTTATAAGCAACACTATTATATATAGTTACATCTGAAACAGCTACTTGGGTAGGTACAAAGTTTAATACCTGAACTTGGAAAAGCAGGGTCAAAATCAAATGCAGATCTGACATGCTGAAAGTCTCCTTGATTGAATAAACTGCTTGCTATTTGAGCTTGGACACACTACTGAACTGGTGGATGAAAAATCTCGTTTGAGATTTTTCCCCGAGTGTATGGAATAGTTGAATTTTTCTGCAGCAGGAAATGGGAAACATGACCTCCCTGATCTCGATACTCCTGATTGCCTGTTTCAAAATATGGAGAAACAGAACTTGGAAAGTTGGCCTTGGATAACATATGAAGCCGTGAGTCACACTGTAGCATCTTTTCATAATGCTTCTCAAGAGTTCCTTCAGCAAATTGAATTAAGTGTCTCCTGTACGAAGAAATTAAGAATGTAGGCATTAGGAAACCAAACAAACGTATGAACACATTCACAGCAATATGCAAAGATCAAGTGCACAGAGCTCAAAGTGCATGAAAAAGCACAAACTAACATACAAAGATAAAGCTTATCGTGCATCACTTAAATGAAAATATTGAAAAGCGACGTGTGACTTAACTTTGCCATATTTACGCCTCTGAATGTTTTATGAGAAAAAGATGATGAAGGCAGACTAATACTAGCAACACTGAATGATAAATGTTCAACATGCACATGCTATATACCTGTACGTAACAGCTTGACCTCCTGTGAAATCATTTGCTGCTTGCCACAAAGTGTGCTTTCTAGGTTGAGGATTTGTCTCACGAAAGAAGTGGGGCACCTTTGACAGCTGAATTGAACAATATCACCCAAAGAATAAGATTTCTGTGGAAGTCCAATACGAAAGTTGCATATAGAGAAGCATTTCATAAAAAATGTCCAATACTAACCTCAACTTCCAACTGATCAGGATGATTTTGACGATATATAGTTCTAAGCGAAGTTATATCAGACCATTGGATCTCAATTTTACTTTTCAATCCTCCTTCCAGAACCTCCCATACAAGCTTGCGCTTAGCAAAGTAGCACTTAGCCACTAAGTCTCCATCATACCTGGAAAAACCACCAAAGTCTGATGAAAAACAGAGTTTGCAACATGAGATGGTAATGGATAAGGTAGTCAATGCAGTTCGGAATACTCCAGGTGCAGAAAAGATGAAGGCTTCAAATTTCGCTGTAAATTTTCTCAAAATAGGTTCATGGGAGGTAATACCCAAGTTGTCAGCTCTCTAAAATTTGAAACCCAGATTATTATTTGTCTCTATATGCCGGGGTTTCAAATTTTAGAGAGCTGACAACTTGGGTATTACCTCCCATGAACCTATTTTGAGAAAAGTTGCAGCGAAATTTGAAGCCTTCATCTTTTCTGCACTTGGAGTACTCCGAACTGCATTGACTACCTTATCCATTACCATCTCATGTTGCAGACTCTGTTTTCATCAGACTTTGGTGGCTTTTCCAGGTATGATGGAGACTTAGTGGCTAAGTGCTACTTTGCTAAGCGCAAGCTTGTATGGGAGGTTCTGGAAGGAGG
Source organism: Nymphaea thermarum (assembly GCA_011799765.1). Lineage (NCBI taxonomy): Eukaryota > Viridiplantae > Streptophyta > Magnoliopsida > Nymphaeales > Nymphaeaceae > Nymphaea > Nymphaea thermarum. The sequence goes on along the minus strand of JAANDH010001916.1, from coordinate 13,866 downwards.
ATTGAAAAGTAAAATTGAGATCCAATGGTCTGATATAACTTCGTTTAGAACTATATATCGTCAAAATCATCCTGATCAGTTGGAAGTTGAGGTTTGAGTATTGGACATTTTTATGAAATGCTTCTCTGTATGCAACTTTCATGTTGGACTTCCACAGCAATCTTATTCTTTGGGTTATATTGTTCATAAGGTAGTCAATGCAGTTCTGAATACTCCAAGTGCAGGAAAGATGAAGGCTTCAAATTTCGCTGCAACTTTTCTCAAAATAGGTTCATGGGAGGTAATACCCAAGTTGTCAGCACTCTAAAATTTGAAACCCAGATTATTATTTGTCTCTATATGCTGCATATAGAGACAAATAATAATTGGGGTTTCAAATTTTAGAGAGCTCACAACTTGGGTATTACCTCCCATGCACCTATTTTGAGAAAAGTTTCAGCGAAATTTGAAGCTTGGAGTATTCAGAACTGCATTGACTACCTTATCCATTACCATCTCATGTTGGAGACTCTGTTTTTCATCAGAATCTGGTGGTTGTCCTTGAGATAGCTTTGCTTGAATGAGTTCCATAAAGGATGGTGTTTTTGTCAATTTCAAACAGAGGGGACTTGGCCGAGTTGTTTCTTTCTCCACATCGAATTCTATCCACTGCAAATTTAAATTTGAAAATCAACTGCAGGTCATGTATTGTCAAAATTAAATTCAGGACACTAGCCAAAATGAAGTGTAAAGATGGCAAACTGGATATTTCAATTAATGCCAAACTTGTCAGCTTGAGGTGATGACCATCAAAGATACCGAAGTCCTCAAATTCTGTTGCAGAAGGCACGTGCATGTTTCATTGCCAAGAGTAAGAAAAAAATGAAGACGGGCTAAGCAGGACTCTATTTTGTACTAGAAATACGCTGAAATGTTCAAATTCAATTCTCTCACTTTGTTAGTCATTGCATTTGGTCTTAGTCTGTATGAACAGCTAGATCTGGTTATCCTACCAACAGAGGGCAAGGACACTATTCATGAACCGTCTTTTTTCCTTAAAAAAATCTAATCAGTAGGCCATCTTAAGAATTACAGACCAGTCATCTTGCATGCAACTGATAAACAATATTGAGTTCAAGTTTTAATAACACAGCAGAAGCTCTGCTATTATGGAAGCAAACGAAAATTGGCACTGTCCACCAATCTCTTACCATGCAACTGAGAGCCATCGTGCCCAAAAATCATGCAGCAGAAGCCTGCCATAGCTATATTTGATGACACACCTATGGAGTGGCTAATGTGAGGCAAGATACTGTCTGGACCTGGCTCGAGATATAATAGGCAAACATTTGTTTAAACCCTATGTTTTCGATCAAAATTCGAATAAGGAGTGTTAGAATACCATGTAATAGGGAACCGAGTCGGCTCGGTGCCCTAGGCGGGTCTCTCTTCCTCTCCCTCTTATTTCTTATCACTTATTGTAAATTGTTGATTAAGTGAAAATATACTCTCTCTCCTAGGGTTGCGGTTTTGCCCCTAGGTTAGAGCTTCTCCGTGCTTTTTCACCTCTTTCTGAGGTTTTCCACGTATATCTTGCGTTGCATGTTTCTACATGGTATCAGAGCCAGCACGTGTGGGATTCATTCTGTGGTCGTGGAGTTTCCGCCGTTCTTGCACTGCCGCAGGCGTTTCCGCCGCTGCCGCCATCGCTCCCTTGTTTTGTCGCCTCTTACGTTGCCGCCGCCGCCTGCGCAGCCGTCGTCGCCCCTTGTTTTGTCGCCTCATACGCTGTCGTCGTCTCCTTTGCATCGTCGCCTCTTGCGCCGTCGCCGCTGCCCTTGAACTGTCGCCGCTTCTCTTGCGCAGTACTCTTTCTCGTGTTTTCTGGTGTTGGATATTGTTTGTCTTTGGTGATCGCGATGGCTGGAGAGATGACTCCCAAGATCGATGTTGCCTTTGACACGGGCAGCAATACCAAGAGTGAGAATGTGCCTGTTCAGGTCACCTCTATTCGGCTGAACAAAGACAACTATCTCTCTTGGTCTGCTGTGCTTGAAATTGGGATCACGAGTCGTGGTCGTCTGCCCTACATCACTGGGGAGAAACCCGCGCCTAGTAAAACTGAGCCTAGATGGGCGACTTGGGCGTTGGAGGATAGTCAAGTTAAGGTGTGGATTATTAGTTCTGTTTTTGCTGACATTCAGCCCCTTATTTTGCGAAAGTCGACCTCATATGACATGTGGACTGTGCTTGCGAGGATGTATGGCTGTAAAAAGAGAGTCCTGCGTACGTACCAGATCAAACGCAACATCTATTCTCTTAAACAGGGTGACTTGTCTGTGGCATCCTTTTATGCAGCCCTGAACACTAAATGGGAGGAACTGGATTATCATGTGAATGATGACTGGAATTGTGGTTCTGATCATGCCCTGTACTGGCAGAAGGAGTGGATGGACCGGACTTTTATTTTTATGGGAGGTCTGTGTGATGAATTTGAATCCATTAGGAGCCAAATTCTCAACTGTGACGAGACTCCTGGGATTGAGGAGGTGTATACCCGGGTGGAATCTGAGGAACAACATCGTCAGGTGATGCATATCGACTCTAGTCATGGGAGTTCACCCTCAGCCTTTGTTAGCCGTGCTCCAGGGACTGGGCAGCGTCCTGTTCGGCGCTGTAGTCATTGTAACAAGTTGGGGCATTCTGTTGATTTCTGTTGGGATATTCATCCTGAGAAGATGCTCACCCTTGGTCGTCCTCCTTCTAGTCGGCGGTGTCACACCCCGACCTTTTAACCCTCAAACATTTTTTTTCTAAACATAAAGCATCGAGGGGTGACTACACAACAATTCAAAAAGACGATGAGCCAAGCAATTCAAAATAATGGGACAGACTTTCATTTATATAAGAATTTCAATTCATACACAATCACATCTATGTGTATGACAAAAATGCCCCAAACCACAACTTTGATGCCTAACAAAAATAAGACATCAAAAGACCAAACCCTGACGCGTCGGCACTACCAAAGACCCAAAACCTCCCCAATAGGACGTGAGTGAAGCCATCTGATCAACCTGCTGCCCCGGGTCCGCCAAAACCTAAAAAGAAAAACAACTGAAGGCTTAGCCTTCGCAATATGGCAACAAGCCAGAAAAAAGCCTAACCCTCTTAAGTAGGGCTCAAATATGAGACAATACAATCATAAAAACGCATCCTCATCATATGGTGACAAGGCTTAGTCACACCAGTTGCTAAGAAGGCCTTGCACATAGGCCATGACATGGAAAGGCCACTCAATGGCCACGATAGCACATTTTCAATTCCATTGCAAGACATGCATAAACATATCATTCTTATTCCTTTCATTCACCTTCACAATCACATTCTTTTCATTTACTTTAACTAAGAAGCAATTTACTATCATGTTGTGGTAGAGCACACAGTCACATGACTTGTCAAGAAGCCCCTCACATATCCCACAACATGCATAGGCCACACAAGGGCCACAATATCGCATTCAATAACCACGTGAAATTCAAAACTAACACATCATTCTCATACACACTACATTCACATCTCAAACCATCTATCTGCATGTCGTGTCAGAGTACGACACGTAAAGGCCACTCAATGGCCACAGTCACTAACTTTTCCAATCATATGCAAGCATGCTTAAACATAACACTTGCATTCATATCATTCACATACACATCAGTCGCATACATTCAATCATACACTTACATTTTCATTAACTTTAGTGCATTAACAGTTCCTGTNGCGAGACCAGTGGCAACACAAAGAGGGGACGTCTCCCAAATACATAGCCACATCCCACTGGCCTCTTATCTCTTATTCATTCATTCTTATTATTAGGTTAACACATTCACAATTGACTGGCTAGCTCATGAGGTTGGTACACTCCACGAGTGCACCCACACCTCCAATTGCCTCCACACGAGGTCTATACATACAGTAATAGACATTGCTAGCCGTCATACAGTACGGGTACAACTACCCTCTAATTCATCCATTTGCATCGTTGCCTATGGCAATGCACATGCAACAACATACACATTCGTATCAATCATCCCATCAATCCTCACATCAATCACATCTTCGAAAATCTTAGCCAATCCACAGAGAGTAGTCTCGATCTGCGGTTGGCTCGTAGTTGTCCTATGCAGTTATCATTCTATGATGCTTTCTAATGCACAATTGGGGTCGAGGAGACACTCGACTCGATACCCCGCCTCATCTGTCCTAAACAGTTATCAATTCTAGCATGCATATGCAAATGCGTAGTATTTTCAAAACAACTACTAATAACCTTTCAAACAATTTAAATCATATAGCAATTAGCAAGGCATGAACAACATACATTCATTCATTTACAAACCATCAACCAATTCACATTACAATCTTAGGATCCCTTGATCCTAAGAACACACAATCACATCTACCCAGGCAGGAATCTGCCTGGCATGTCGCCATACCTGTGGCGCGATCACAATTCTTCAAAAAGCCTCAAGCTTCAAATCCTTCAGCTCAAGGTCGTCGCGACGGACCCGGTGCACCTGTAAACATAAACAAGAATAAGATTCCTACTTGATACCTACACGATTCATTCAATTACAACAATACAAAACAAAATCCTTGAGGCACATGTCATCGCCTCAAGAGGGTGTCGACGGGTAGTGTCGACCTACAAGCCCTCCAATAGGCTTCCTCCATTACGACTTGGCGTTGCCTCGAACAATCAAAACCCTCAATCCATCACTAATTCCTTCCTCAAAACGTTCTTTCATTAAAACCTCAACCCCCAAAGTCACATCCAAATACGTATATTTTCCCCAAAAACCATCCAATCTCTACCATGCTTCCATAAAACTTCGAAATTCAACTCATCATGCTAAACGATCATCATAGACATGAATCGATGATTCTCCAACGTAACCCTATACTTTCCCCAAGAAGCGAGGTCACTAACATGCACCCTAAATCATCAATTCTGCCTTCTAGCATGCTCAAACAATAATTATACATGCTCTAGAGGGTAAAATTCATCAATTTAAGCTTAATTAAACCTTGCTCTCCCCAAAACAACCGCCCGAACTGCTGTAGCTCCTCCGACATCCACCTCAAGTGCTCACACGCAATGTTGTAAAAAGCGTATCGTAAGGCGTATCGTTCGGGCTTTAAGATACGCCGTATCGTAACGTATCGTAACGTATCGTAACCGTATCGTAAATTTTTAAAAAAAATTATTGATAAATCAGAAAAAAATTAAAAAAATCGAAAAATTTATAAAAAAAAATCAGGAAAAATTAAAAATAATAAATTCTTCATAGAAAANACAAAAGTATGTGTAATACCAAAACAGTGAAACAGATGCAGCAAAACAGAAAAAACTGAAAATAGAAGCATCATTTCTAAAAAAAAAATTCAAAAAGAAGACAAAAAAACGACCTTGACATGGTTTGACCCCGTATCGTACGATACGGGGTGTATCGCCCCGTATCGTACGATACGGGCCCTGTATCGCACGATACGTGTGATACAGGGACGATACACCCCCCTTTTACGATACGGGGGGTGTATCGTATCGTAAATTGAAAAAGTTACGATACGTATCGTACGATACGGGCCCGTATCGTACGATACGTACAACTCACACGATCCCCAAACGACAAGATTTCGTACCACGCCTCCACCACCGCAACACCTAGTCGCTGCTAGGAGGGGAAAAACACGTTTCCCCCAACTGGAACCCTAACATACCAAACTGAAAACAGTAAGGAAATGCTAGATTGGGAGAAAAGGGGAAAGAAATTAGGTAAAATGGGAAGAAAGGCTCGCTTAGGGCACGTGAGGAAAGGGAAAACAGAGAGAGAGAGAGGTTCGGCCAAAGGGGTAAGGGCACGGGAGTGGTAGGGGAAGAATGAAGGGGGAGGGCGTGCGAGGGAGAGAGTGCAGGGAGGGAGAGAGAGAGAGAGAGAGAAAGAGAGACGGAGAGAACGTTCGAGCAGAGAGAGAGGGAGAGTGTGGGCAGAAGGAGGGCGGTGAAGGGTGAGGAAGATGGAAAAGAAGAAGGAGAAGAACAGAGGGAGAGATTGAAGGCTCACCCACGTGACGCCGCCGCCACTACCCTCGTCGCCGCCGTCGTCTGGTCCACCTCCGTCGTTGCCGCTGCCTGCACCACCTCCGCCTTCTTCTCTGCACTGACCCGAGAGCACCCAAGCGGTATACAGGAGAAAAGAGGGAAAGGAGAGGGAGAAGAGCCCTCGCGTCGGGCTCTTTCACGCCACGGGTCCGGGTCTGGACCCGATCCGCCTCACCTGAAAACACCGAATGTTACAGGCGGGGTCCTCCTGTGCCCGACTCTAGTCATGGTAGCTCTTCAAGTGTTGAAAAATCAAAGCTTTCCTCTGACCAAATCAAGGAACTGCAAGCTTATATCAGCCAGCTATCCACTACTCAGGAGGACGCCTCCACGTCTGAGGGTGCTCAGTTAGCCGAAGCTCTTGTTGCCACAGGCGATCAAGGTAATCCCTCACTTGGTGATTGGATTGTTGACAGTGGAGCTACGCATCATATGACAGGGGACCCTAAGATGTTTCAAGAGTACAAATTGTCTTCAGGGCAGCAACGCGTGTCTATGGCTGATGGGTCTTCTATATCTGTGGCTGGAAAAGGGAGTTTGTCATTGTTAAATAAATATCGTCTTCATAATGCTCTTCATGTTCTCAATATCCCTGTGAATTTGTTATCTGTCAACAGTATTACCAAAGAACTCAATTGCAATCTAATCTTTTCTGTTGATCATTGTTCCCTGCAGGACTTGGTGACGGGTCTATGGCTGATGGGTCTTTTCTATTTCTACAGACTGCCCGTGCAGGTTGCTTCTGCTCTCATTACAGCCACTAGTGGACAGTTGTCGGGCGTGGAGGACAGGTCTACTATTATGCGATGGCACGAGCGTCTTGAACATCTCCCATTCCCATTGATTAAGAAGTTGGGTCCTTAGGTTTTTTACTTCTGTTTCCATGGACTCCTTCACTTGTGAAGTGTGTCAGTTGGCTAAGCATGTTAGGGCTTCGTACCCTATTTCTATCAATAAAACCACACGTCCTTTTGTTTTGGTTCACTCTGATGTTTGGGGTCTTTTGGGAGTACCCACTTGTTGTGGTTTCCATTACTTTATGACTCTTATTGATGACTACTCCCGTTGTACGTTCGTGTACCTGTTGAAAGAATGTAGTGAAGTTCCAGTCATTGTCAAAAATTTTGTTGCTTTTGTTGAGAATCAATTTCAGACGTCTGTTCAGACTTTCCGCACTGATAATGCTAGAGAATATGTCTCCCAATCCCTGGATGACTTCTTGAGGAGCAAGGGTATTGTTCATGAGACGTCCTATAGTTACACTCCTCCACAGAATGGCGTGGCCGAACGTAAAAATCGCCATTTATTAGATGTCACCTGAGCTATTATGTTCCACAGGCACGTTCCTAAGCGCTACTGGGGTGATGCTCTTCTCACTAGTGCTCACCTTATTAACCATATGCCTACTCGTGTGTTGAATGGTTGTACTCCTTACTCTGTGCTCAGGCCCACTCATAACCCATGGCCTCTTACTCCTCGGGTGTTTGGGTGTATTTGCTTTGTTCATAACCATAGTCCAACCATCAAGAAACTTGACCCTTGGTCTGTCAAAGTTATCTTCTTGGGGTATTCCTCAACTCAGAAGGGATATAAATGTATTGATCCTACCACTTCCAAAATCTATGTCTCCCGAGATGTTACCTTTCATGAACATGAGACGTATTTTCCTGTGAATCCTCTTCAGGGGGAATGTATAGGGAACAGTGTGGAAGAGTATTCTTCAAATCAGCTTATTTAGTTTATGGACTTCTTGGATTACAAGGTTAGTCACAGTGTGGAAGATACAGTCAGAGATGATAGAGACAGTCATGTAGAAGGGGGCCCAGTGGATGATCAGCCCACAGCCCGTGATCATTTATTTGGCCAGGTGTACACTAGAAAAAAGAAAGATGTGGTTGAGGATGTTGACCAATCCCAATCCTATGAGTTCCCCGAATGAACCAAGTCCAATGAATGAAGAGCTTCCTATAGCCTTGCGCAAGGGGACCAGGTCATGTACTTCTCACCCTATTCAGAGATTTGTCTCATATGCGAAACTCAGTAAAGATTACAAATGCTTTATTACTTCTTTGTCTATGTCTGTGATTCCCAGGTGTGTGAAAGATGCTAGAGAGGATCCTAAATGGCTACAGGCCATGACAGAAGAGATGGATGCCTTGGCAAAGAGCAACACTTGGGAAGTGGTTGATATTCCCAAGAGGACTCACTTAGTCGGTTCCAAATGGGTGTTTAATGTGAAGTATAAACCTGATGGTACTGTGGAACGGTATAAAGCTCGCCTGGTTGCAAAGAGGTTCAGCCGAAAGTATGGAATTGATTATCTTGAAACCTTTGCTCCTATTGCAAAACTGAAGACTGTGAGGGTCATCTTAGCACTTGCAGTGCAAAAGAAGTGGGGCATGGACCAGCTTCATGTCAAGAACGCCTTCTTGAACGGCCATCTAGAGGAAGAGGTCTATGAGCATGCCTCCTGGATATGCTCAAAGCGGAAAATGTTGTCATCTCAAGAAGGCCCTGTATGGACTGAAGCAGTCCCCCAGAGCATGGTTTGAAAGACTGAGGGTGGTAATGAAAACTAATGGGTACAAACAGGGAAATGGTGATCATACCCTATTCATTAAGCAGAGAAATGGCCTGGTGAGCATTCTTCTTGTATATGTTGATGATATGATTGTCACAGGTGACGATGAAGAAGAGAAAAGGAAGATGAAGGAGAGGTTAGCTGCTGAATTTGACCTTAAAGATCTGGAAAAATTAAGGTACTTTCTGGGAACAAAGATTGCCCGATCAGAGACAGGGGGCTTGTTATGAGCCAAAGGAAGTATATTCTGGACCTTCTGAAAGAGACAGGTAAACTGGGATGCAGACCCTTTCTAACTCCAATGGAGTCCGGTACAAAAATAAGTATCAAAACTGGTAACATCCTGGATGAGGAAGGAAAAGGACGGTATCAGAGGCTGGTTGGTAAACTTATTTATCTTACTCTTACTCGCCCTGATATTACTTATGCTGTAAATGTGTTGAGTCAGTTTATGCATGCTCATACTGATTGTCACTGGAAAAGTGCAGAAAGAGTGTTGGGGTACCTGAAGAATGACCCAGGTAAAGGACTTCTTTATACATAGCAGGACCAACTTAATATTGAAGGATACTCTGACGCCGATTGGGCAGGGTGCACAGATACTAGAAGGTCTACCACAGGGTACTGCATCTTTCTAGGGGGAAACCTGGTGGTATGGAGGAGTAAAAGGCAGGAAGTCTGTTCTAGGTCCAGTGCTGAGGCTGAATACAGGGTTGTTGCTATGGGGGTTACAGAAATGTTATGGCTAAAGATTCTTCTTGCAGATATTGGAATTGAAATGGAAGAAAAGATGAAGATGTATTGTGAAAATAAGTTTGCGATTAACCTGGCAAATAATCATGTCCTGCGTGACAGAACCAAACATGTGGAGATAGATCGTCACTTCATACGGGAGCGTATAGATTCAAAGAAGTTGATCCTTCCTTATATGAAGTCTGAAGATCAAATTGCAGATGTGCTAACTAAAGCCTTATGTACATCTCAATTTGAAAAGAATGTTAGCAAGCTTGGCATGTTTGACATGTATGCCAAGCTTGAGAGGGAGTGTTAAAATACCATGTAATAGGGAACCGGGTCCGGATATGGACCCGGTACCCATGGGCACGGGAACCGAGGTCGGCTTGGTGCCCTAGGCGGGTCTCTCTTCCTCTCCCTCTTATTTCTTATCACTTATTGTAAATTGTTGATTAAGTGAAAATATACTCTCTCTCCTAGGGTTGCGGTTTTGCCCCTAGGTTATAGAGCTTCTCCGTGCTTTTTCACCTCTTTCTAAGGTTTTCCACGTATATCTTGCGTTGCTTCTTCGTTTCTTCTTCCGTTGCGTGTTTCTACAAGGAGCAAGTCCGAAAGTTGGCAAGTACTTTCTGAAGGTAGACAATATTAACAGGTTTTTACTGTTTCTCTTAGCAGTCATTGAATAAAACAATTCTCTTCCAATTTATGTTCAGATGCTCATGCCAAGCATGTTTACTCCATTCTACAACTATTTCAAGTGATCCTCGCTGGGGATCTCCTGACCTTGTCATCTCCAGTTCATACAAGAACTAAATTGATTTTAATCCTCACTCCTGCTGAGCATCTTTTGTTGCTTGACAGACCTTTTCCCTTTATTTGCTTCTCCCATTCTAAAATGTGTCAGTGAGAGTAGAAAAGCAAATAATAAAGCAGGTTCACCGGAAAAAGCAATGCGATAGACAACAATTTATATTACCAAGAATCAGAAAAACAAAACAGATATAGAAAATAGTCTAGAACTTTGAATTAACAGAACACAAATAATGCAGGGAACATCCAAAAAGAAACAGAAAAACCAAAGAAAAAGTTAAAAGAAAACCAAACCTGTTGATTGGGAGCCATTAGTCTAAGGCGCTTGCGAGCAGACGCCTCTTTCTCCCGATAACAATCTACAGAAGCAGGACCAACATACTGAACCCCATTAGGGCAGCTAGAACCAACCTCCCCTTCCCTGCCGCATGCATCTTCCATCCCATGCAAGCTACCCATCATCACCACCAAATAGAAGATAATAAGAACCACAAAAGAAGATCAAACAAAACTAAGTCATATGTGATTCTAGCAAAGAAGAGTTGATCATGTAGACCTCCCCCATAGCTTCCACCCCACCAAGAAAGCACCAAGTTTCAAAAACAAAGTGAAAGACAGACGGTGATCTGGAGGGAGAAAGTGAGTTGGTGAAAAAGAAAGACTCCAGAATTGGGATTTTTGACATCCAGGAAGATCTTCAACGGAGGAGTCCTACCAATATATATATTGATAAAGTTTGAGAGGAAAAGAATTTGATTAACCTCGAAATCTGCCCTAACTCCTCTTTATATAGACTAGAGGAGAGGGTGAAAATACAAGAGAACCATAAAAGAGAAAAAATATTACAGAAGTGCCCTCTTAAGCCTAAAGCTGAATATAAGCATATCTTAACACTCCCCCTCAAGTTGGAGCGTATATATCAAATAAGCTCAACTTGGAACAGCAGCTTTGGAATGGTCCCCTGGCAAGAGCCTTAGTGAAGATATCAGCCGTTTGCCCTGTAGATGAAACATGTGAGACACTTACAAACCCTTTTTGAATGATATCTCTGGTATAGTGACAGTCTACTTCAACGTGCTTGGTTCTCTCATGAAACGCCGGATTATTTGCAATGAAAAGAGCAGCCTTGTTATCACATAACAACTACATAGGAAGAGGTACTTCGACAATTAGATCCAACATCAATGATCTAACCCACATAACTTCAGTAGTAGCCTGAGCCATAGCTCTTTACTCAGATTCGGCACTTGATCTGGCAACCACTGTTTGCTTCTTACTCTTCCATGTAACCAAGTTAGATCCAATGAACACACAAAATCCAGTAGTAGACTTTCTGTCAGAGAGGCATCCTGCATAGTCAGCATCTACATACACAGATACAGTGAGAGAAGTACCATTCTGAAAGAAGAGTCCCTTTCCTGGTGAACTCTTTAGATATCTAAGAATCATCATAGCAGCATCCCAATGAACTTTCTTGGGCTTATCCATAAATTGACTCACTCTGCTAACAGCATAGGCAATGTCAGGTCGAGTGACAGTGATATATAGGAGCTTCCCAACAATCCCTCTATACTGTTCGCATCAACAACTTCAGTATCATCATCATACAAGCGAGAATTAATATCCATAGGTGTGGACGCAGGTCGACACCCCAGCATCCCTGTTTCTTGCAAAACATCAGTAACATATTTCCTCTGGCACATGATAAGGCCCTTTTGATTTCTAGCAAACTCAATACCGAGGAAATAGCGTAGTTCACCAAGGTCTTTGGTGACAAAGTGTTGTCCAAGGACATTCTTGATGTTACAAATCCCTTGATCATCATTCCCTGTAACAATGATATCATCAACATAGACAAGAACTATCACTGTACCTGTAGAAGTCCTCTTGACAAAGAGGGAATGATCTGCCGAAGAACGTCGGAAGCCCTCATGCTCAATGTGCTCTGATAATTTCTGAAACCAAGCTCGAGGACTTTGTTTCAGACCATAAATCGCCTTTCGCAATCTGCACACTTTCTGACAC
>JAANDH010001915.1:7129-24324 GCA_011799765.1 Nymphaea thermarum | reverse complement strand
AACCACGGGAAGCTCTACCTAGGTGCACAACCGCAACCCTAGGAGAGAGAAAATATATTTCACTTAAACACCAATTACAACATAAGTGAGATTATAAGGAGGGAGAGGAGAGCAGCCGCCTAGGGTACCGAGCCCTGCCTCGGTACCCGCGCCCCAAGAGCCGGGTCCAGATCTGGACCCGGTTCCCTATAACATAACGCATTCTAACAGTAGTATTTAGAATCATAGAAAATTTTGAAATTTCAATAGAAATCTAATGTCATTTCCAAGGTTTCTTTGTGTTTCTAAAATCATAGATTCTGTATGTGTATGAGGGAATCATTTATAGATACAAAAACTTACTGCTGCTCTAGTGAAACCTGTTTTCCTGGCTGTGGATATGTTTTGAACATTGTTATCAAAGAAAATATGACAATGGGAAAAGTGTATCAGATCTAACACAATTACGAGAAAAATAAAAGGCCTTGTCTGGCAACATTATTTGGAAGAAGCATACCATCCTTCTAAAGGTTGATGTATGCTATGTTATCACAGCTTGGAATGCTTCTATTGATGGTTTGCAAAGTATGCAGAGGCATCTCCTTATAGTTGATTCTGATAATGCATTTAAGGCCCTTGAAATATCCGACATAATTTTCCTTTCCCTCTCTCTCGCCTTTTTTCCTGAAATTTCAGCATAGACTTTATTATCTTAATCATGATTCAGATAAGTGGGATTCCACAAGAAAAAAACAACAGCCAATGGACCATTTCTTTCAGCCCAGACATGCTTACAAATTACAAAAAAAGAAACTTATATACCTCAAGAATAGCCACTGTTGTGCCATACTCCTTGACTTCTATGCACATCCTTTCCACTTCTTCTCTTCTATATAAAGATGTTCCATCGTGTACTCAGTGGAGGAGCCATAAATTTTGGGCTGATGGGCACTAATTCAAAAATTTTCATTCTTTTAACGGCACCAAAATATAAAAATGGAAAAATAAATGACAGCACCATCTTGAAAAAAAAAAAAACTTGAAGCCCCTCACAGTGTGACGAAGGAAGCTCATGATCCTGCTAACTTGCCTTAGAGTGTCTGAATTTACCATCCACCAAAGCAAGTTCTGGCTTTTCATTTTGAAGCTGCTGCAAGGGCATAATTTTTATGACGTAGCACAAGCTGGACACAAGTGATGAGCAACTAGGATGAAAAAGAGTAGGAAAACAAATTACATAACAAACTGAAAACAGAACTAAGAGGATTTCCCATCTACAAGAAAATAGCAATTATGCAGCTACTATCCTTGTGCAGAGATGGTTTTCCCACGTAAAGAAGAGAGGGAGTGCTTCCCTCTCTTTTTCTTCTCAACACATAGCTGGCAACGGGCGTTGAAAAAAAACGTTCTGAAATTATGGTGTTTAAGAGAGGCCAAGGACATCGATAACAAATTCTTTCATGAGCTTTAATTTCAAATTTCTAAACTGATCATGGAAGAAGATGAGTTTCAACATATGGAAGAGATTTGTGGTGCTCTTCGCTAACGAGTAATCGCTGATATATCCCTGGCCCTAATTTTTTCTTTTTCAAAATTTTACAAAATGAATTGGATACTTTAAATTGATTTAAAAATAAAAATATATAAATATATCATATCAAATATATATATATATATGTATAGTCAAAATTAACCTAGCTAGGGGCTCCCCTTAGTTAGTTGCAAGTGTTAGCGTATGGGGATCGGGTCTATTTAGACCCGATCGATTCACCTTATTTCTACACGCCTAAAGTCACTTAAGTGGTGGCTTTCTTGTAATATTTCATTCTTTGATGTACAAATCTGTTGTACCCTAATTAGGGTCATTTTTATTAATGAAAGTTCTAATCGCAGCGGCTGTGTCTTTGGCCGACTGTTTCTCATCTCCTTCATCGTCTTCTCTTTGCTCATTCTTCTCTATTCACAATATATCAGATTTGCAGATGGAGAGACGTGTTCATATCAAGATTCTTACATGGTATCAGAGCCAGGTTGCATCGTCCTCCAGTGAGTGATCTCAAGTTTGGCGTTTTTTCAGTTTGATGCCCTAAACACTCTTTCTTTGGCGTGAATATCCCTCCTTTCATATTCAGATTTGTGCCCTAATCTTGCGTGTTTTTCCCAAATCGATTTCTCTAATCGATTTCAGATTTGTGCCCTAATCTTACATGTTTTTCCCAAATCGAGATTTCTCTAATCGATTTGCCCTAATTTCTGTCGTCTGCCCTAATCTCATATCTCTTTATCATCATGGATCAGTCGGCTCCTTCCCTTCTTTCTTCTAGTTTTCTCTCCCAACTTATTTCTCAAAAACTAAATCACAGTAACTATTTGACCTGGAAACATCAAATTGTTCCATTTATTAAGAGTCATAGACTCTATGGCCATGTCGATGGGACTACTCTAGCACCTCCGAAGTATGTTAAACGGGAAGTGAAAAGGACTGTCGTGGGAAATGAAGCTGCTGGGTCTTCGGCTGGGAGTGAAATTCGAATTGAGTATGAAATTGTTGACAATCTTGAACATGAACTTTGGCTGGCTCATGACCAATCCCTTGTTGCATACATTACTTCCACCTTGTTAGAGGAGGTTTTAGGAAGCATTGATGATGACTTGACAGCCTTGGAGTTATGGACTACCCTTGCCACAACATATTCTCAAGTATCCGAAGCACGATTTCTGCAATTGAGGAGGCAATTTCAGGATATAAAGCGTGGGACGCGTACTGTTTTAGAATACTTGAATGAAATAAAAAATGTAAGTGATCAGCTTTCAGCCATTGGGCATCCCGTCAGCGATAAGGACAATGTGCAACAAGCCTTGAGTGGTCTGGGAACAGAGTTTGACATTTTCTGCACGGCCATGGAAGTCCTTCCCATTCTTCCATCTTTTGAAGATCTGAAAGCTACACTATTTCAACACGAAGCCAGTCGTGTCCAACGGTAGAACTCAGTCTCTTCCAATAGTCACAATGTATTGATCACGGGGACACATACCTACAATAAAATCGCACGTGATCTTGACTCCTCAGACAGGAATGGGAAGAGGGATTCTTCCGACACCACCAGGCATGAATGTCACATCTAGAAGGGTGCCAACTTGCTTCTATTGCAACAAGAAAGGGCATGTAAAATCAGAATGTTGGCACAATCCTCAAAACAAAAGTAATCAGGTCAGGCATGAAAACAAGGCAGCCGCAGGGTCAACCTCATCCTCGTCAAATCCGACATCAAATGTTCCAGCAGATGTGCAGCAACTTCTCATGACAACCTTATCTAAGCTTAATTTGAAACAAAAATGAGCAAGGAGAGTGGTATGTGGACTCTGGGGCAGCAGCTCATGTTACTGGTGAGACAGGTAACCTCTCTAGTGTTTTTCCTTATTTAGATAAAGGTTCAATTGTCACGGGAGATGGCTCTCATCACACAATAACACATGTTGGAAATGCACAAATATCTATGGGCTTTTCTTTCATTCCATTAAAAAATGTTCTTGTCATTCCAAGTGTCAAGAAGAATATTGTCTCAGTGTCTAAACTTATAGATGATACTCACTCTTCTGTTGAATTCACGCCGTCTTCTGTTTATGTCAAGGATGCTCAAACCAAGAGGACATTCGCTGAGGGCACTCACATAGGAAATATGTATGTTCTTCAAGAAGCTCCAAAGTTGTCCACACCTCACATCTCAGATTTGTGTCTCTCAAATCATAGTGAAGTCAATGTCGTAGATTACAATAAGCCATCCATTTGGCATGGTCGATTGGCTTCATTGTAGTCAATCTTTTGTTCGAAGTCTTGTTGTAGACCGACTCTTAGATAAGTCGAGTCTAAGTTCAGTTAATGAGTCCAGCATGTGCTCGAGTTGTCATCTTTGTAAGAGCCATGTTCTTCCTTTTCAGTTAATCAATAAAAGAGCTTCTAAAGTTTTTAACACTATATATTCTAATGTTTGGGGGCCTGCTCCAATTCCTTCTTCTTCTGGGAGTAGATACTATGTCATTTTTATTGATTCATATTCCCGCTATACTTGGATTCATTTCATGAAACATAAATCTGAAGTTTTCCACTTGTTTACTCAATTTCATGCCTTGGTTCGAAATAAATATTCTAGTAATATTGTGCATTTTCAATGTGATGGTGGTGGTGAATTTATTTCCAATGAATTTACTGAATACTTGCTAGATAATGGGATCACTAGACAAATTTCATGTCCACATACACCTCAGCAAAATGGAATTGCTGAAAGGAAACATAGACATATTGTTAAAGCGCAATCAGTATGATGCATGACACAGATTTACCCATGACATTATGGACCGAGGCATTTCACATGGCTGTTCATGTTATAAACCGATTACCACTGGCCTTGCTTGATGGAAAATCTCCATTTTTTCTATTACATCAAGACCAACCAAATTATGAGGAATTGCGTGTTTTTGGATGTGTATGCTATGTGCATATTGATGTTTCTTTACGAAACAAACTTCAAGACCGTGCTATTTTGTGTAGATTTATTAGGTATGGAGATAACTACAAGGGTTATAGGTGTTACAACCCTAAAACTGGACGTGTACACATTTCACGGCATGTTATTTTTGATGAAGGCAGGTTACAAGATCCCAAGGCTCCTCTTGTGACGTTCAAAAACAAAAATGAGGTTTATGATATTTGGTTACATGCTGAAATATTAAGACAAGGAGCGAACATGTTGCCTGAGCACACGCTTCAAGATGTTGATGAGCCCGAGGAGGCTGTAAGTACTTCTTTGGACAACATACCCTCATCTTCTCAGCCCAGTGATCCACCCATACATAATCGGTTCTCAGGCCAGGTGTATTCTAGGCGATCAGTCCATACTGCAGCTCCACGCAAATCACAACGTGTGCGACATCCTATTGACAGATGGGTGAATTATAACAACTTTTCTCTGGATTTTCAGCTCTTTATGACAGAAATCAGCAAAAAGGTGGAGCCGAAATCTTATCATCATGTGAGTGACGAAAAATGTTGGGTTGAAGCAAAGAATGAAGAAATGGCAGCCTTGCATGAATGTCAAACTTGGCAGATTGTCCCTCGTCCAGCTGATAAAAATGTTGTGGGATCCAAATGGGTTTATAAATACCAGATGGTAGCATCGACCGACATAAAGCACGACTTGTTGTGCGTGGTTTTATTCAGCAATATGGGGAAGATTATGATGAAACATTTAGTCCAGTCATCAAGATGAGAATAATCCGTGTGATTATTTCTCTTGCAGTCTCGTATGGATGGCCTCTTTATCAATTAGATGTCAAAAATGCATTTCTTCATGGTATTCTTAAGGAAGAGGTATACATGGAGCAACCTCCCGGCTATACTACTCATGATCCTCAAAAATGGGTTTGCAAATTACACAAGTCTTTATATGGCCTGAAACAAGCTTCTAGATCATGGTTTGATCGTTTCTCCCATCATATACAACAAGTTGGTTTTCTCAGAAGCTCTCTCGATCATTCTTTGTTTATCTATCATACTGGAGAAGTCACTACCTGGTTACTTATATATGTTGATGATATTGTTATAACTGGGAATTCTCTTTCACATATATCCTATGTTAAAGGTATGTTAAAGCAAGAATTCAAGATGAAGGATCTGGGTGAATTACGATATTTTTTGGGTGTTGAACTTGACAGGACGAATGAAAGTTTAACTCCTACCCAACACAAGTATACTCTTGATATTTTGGACAGGGCAGGTATGACTAATTGCAAACCCATCACTACCCCCAGTGTTCTGAATACAAAGTTGACTGCTTCTGACGAAACCGTTGCATATCCCAATCCTACATTCTACCGCAGCATTGTTGGTATGTTACAATACCTTACTTTTACTCGCCTAGATATTGTATATGTTGTAAATCAAGTATCTCAGTTCATGCATGCACCCACTGAAGGCCATATGGATGCCGCTAAGCGGATTCTACGGTATCTCAAAGCTACTCTTGGTGATGGACTAGTTTACACGAAATGCTTGAATATCTCTCTTGGACATAGCATACATACATATACTGATGCAAACTGGGCAGGCGATCCCGATGACCGACGATCAGTTTCAGGTTTCTATCTCTTTCTTGATTCTAATCTCATTTGTTGGAGCAGTAAAAAGCAACGTGCAGTTGCCCGATCTAGCACTGAAGCAGAATATAGAGCAATGGCTGCAGGGACGGCTGAAGCGTCATGGCTACATCATTTACTTGGAGAGCTCACTCTTCCAATTGTTCGGTCTTCATTACTGTGTGACAATCAGAGTGCAATAAACATTTCTTTCAATTCCATTTTGCATAATCAAACCAATGACATAGAGATTGATCAACACTTTATTCGTCAAAAAGTTGAAGAAGAAGAGATCTTGCCTACTTATATCTCCACACACGAACAAATAGCTGATCTCTTTACCAAAAGTCTCACAGGGCAACATTTTTGGTATTTGAAGAACATGTTGTGCATGATTAAATCTGATGCACAACTTGAGGGGGGCTGTTAGTGTATGGGGATTGGGTTTATTTAGACCCGATCCATTCACCTTATTTCTACACGCCTAAAGTCACTTAAGTGTTGGCTTTCTTGTAATATTTCATTCTTTGATGTACAAATCTGTTGTACCCTAATTAGGGTCATTTTTATTAATGAAAGTTCTAATCGCAGCGGCTGTGTCTTTGGCCGACTGTTTCTCATCTCCTTCATCGTCTTCTCTTTGCTCTTTCTTCTCTATTCACAATATATCAGATTTGCAGACGGACAGACGTGTTCATATCAAGATTCTTACAGCAAGTTGTTGTTTCAACTTGCAAATTAAATTAAATGCTTGGTGTACTAAAAAAAGAATAAATCTTTTTGAATTAACGTTTTTAGCTACCTCAGTTTTAAGTAGATTATGGTTCAACATGCACATAAGTACATCCCCCAAAATGAAGGGAAGAATGCAAAATTGTTTTTTCACCTAGTTGGCTTTTTGTGCAGTGCAAGTGGTTTAAATAGAAGGTATTAAACCAAGGTGGTGCATTGGTTTCTCTTTTTCCAAAATTTGGTGCATCAGTAATCCCTATGCAAGAAGCGAATTTAAATGGTTGCTTCATATAGGTAAAATTTGAATAGAACAAATTTATATATATACATATATGTTTGGCTTTGATTAATTAGTCGTATCTCGTTTTGGTTATTGCAGGTCCGATACTTTGAGATTTCAAAAATGTTGAAACAGAAAATTTTGTGCGTACCTTTAACAACTAGCCGTTGAGCGGAAAAAGGGAGGGAAGCACTCTCTTTCTTCTTTGCACGAGCAAACTACCCACTCTAAAGGAGCGTTCACCTGGTTCCACTACCCAATTACCAAATCAAGAATCTTATCTCTCTTTCTCTTTGTCTCCCTTGAATTGGCCGCCTTTGACGAAGACGAAGACGAAGAAGAAGATTATTGGAAAGCGGAGGATTAGCATGGGAAGGATCTTCAATCAGCAGAGGAGGCATGTCGCCTTCTTCAAGAGGAAGAAGGGCCTTTTCAAAAAAGCCCAGGAGCTTTGTTGTCTCACCGGCACAACCGTCGGCATCATCTGCTTCAGTGAGACATGGAATCCTTTCACCTTCTTCTAATTCCTCCAGTCGATGGTAAAGACGGAGAGGACGGACACCAACGACTCCTCTCCATCATGCAGCAGCACTGCGGCCATTCCGAAACGAGAGAATCTGTGGCAGAATCCAAATTAATTTTAGAGGAGAACAACAAAAATAGCATGCAACAACAACTTGTGGGCATTGCTCGAGCCGCTGCATGGTGGTGGTGCTAGTGCCTCTGATCCCAGCAGCTTCGATTTGGGGTCATCCTCAAGTTGTGTAGTAGAAGATGAGCCAGAGGTGGGGCCGCTGGATCAGATGCAAAGCATGGATGAGGCAGAGATGACTCTTTTGGATTCGGTCCCTGGCCAACCGATGGTGGAAGAACAAGGATTGGTAGACTCGAGTGTCCTCCTTGCTGGAATCAAGATTCAAGAGGCAAACCTAGCAAGTATCAAGGTATATAAGTAAATAGGAAACCAACTTCGAGATGAGGAAAGCCTTCACCCGTAAGACCAATTTAACCCCGATCTTTTGTAATGAAAGGGAGATGCGATCGCCGGAGCGCCGGCGGACGTTGAGGCAATCCTCAAGTTATGCTCCTCTCCTCCTTCACGTCCTCTATCAAGACACGGACCATCCACCTCTTCTCGCACGATGGGTGCCAAAGAAAAACAAGAAGATGGAATCAAGGATCAACCAAGCAAGATATTGCAGATAAGAGGCGGATGCACTTCACCGGATTTGCAAAAGACCCCTAGGAAGTGATGTGAATAGGGGGAGGCAAGCTTAGGAAGCGCCTAAGCACGCATATCTTCCTTCTTCTGCGGGAAGCAAGTCGACGGCGCAAGGGACACCGGCGACGACAACAACGCAAGGGCGACACCAGCGGTGGTGGAAATGGTGACGGTGGTATTGGGTGCAACGACAGTGGCGGCAGCAGCAGCGGCGACAGTGGCAGTGGTATTGGGTGCAGCGGCGGCAGCAGCAGTGGCAGCGGTGGCGGCGGGTGACGACGGAAACTCCACGATCACCGAAAAAGTCCCAAACTCGTGGGCTCTGATACCATGTATAAACACGAACACAGAGAAAGAAAATACGAGAAGCACGATGTAACGTGGAAAAACCCTCAACAAGAGGAAAAAAACCACAGATGAGGAGGAGCTGGTGCCCACTAGCTGCCATACTCTCTCTCTCTTAAGATTCTCATTCACTCATAAAGATTAGGGTTACGCGACTTAAGTAATGCCCAACAAGGGCTACAAGATGGATCGGGTATGGATCCAGACCCGGTCCCCTGACCCGTCTAACATACTTCAACAATTACCTTTTTCTATTCTTTGCTAGCCTGATGCTACGGTGGTAGAAGTTCAATTGCCAGCAGATGGAAACTCAAATGGTTTAGCTTGCCATGCATGAGGATAAATATGGCCAGCTGATGGTGAGACTACAGGATCATGAGCTTACAAAGATGCAGCCAACATACTGGGAGAGTGGAAGACTAGTCATCAAAGTTTCATGTTTAACGTTCCAGTTCACTATTGTCTATTGATAACTTCAACCAATTATTCTTTTCATTGTTCTTTTTTCTAATTCACATAAGCCATAAAGCTTCTTCTATAGCTGCATATTCTCATTTATCTTCATGTATGTAACAGGTTTTAAGACCAAACTGCATTTTTTCTTCTGGTTTTCAGATTTTGCTTTCTTGCACATATTGATCATCAAACAATGTACCGTCCTTGTGGAAAAGTACTATGGATTCAGAAATCATTCTAGTTTGCGAAGATAATTTTCTTTCTTGTTTCCCTTCTTTCTGTACCATATCTCTTTAGGCAATGGTGTGGTCCAAGGAACCAACTTGGAACCAAGGAATTGCTCTCTTTGACTAGGAACCTCTGATCTTTATGGAGAATAGGTAGTATGAGCTATAATCAGACTAACAATTGTTGATTATTTTAATTCTTTTGTTTTCCTGTTAAATTTTAATAAATAAACAATTAATTAGAGGTTTTATTTTCTATTTTTAAGAGAGTAAAGCTGCCAAAGAAGTCAATGGCTGATTCCAAAATTCAAATTGTTGCTGGTTAAAGCACAAAAGAAGGGCTGACTTATATAGCTAGGCTAGCTTTCATCGAATCCTCGAAATTAGGTTTTTGTCATAGATTGTAGGGTAGAAAAAAATCTTTCTCTTAAAATTGTTTGACAGATTTGAACACTTGGACTTGACTCTTTTCAAATTTGAAAGGAGAGTAGTCATAGACTCTTCAATCTTAATCTTATTTTTATTATTTTCTATGTCACATGGGTACATGTACGGTTAGGGGTGTAAGTACAAGGGAACACTTGGACTGGACTCTTTTCAAGTTTGGATAGGAGGGTAGTCATAGACTTTTCAATTTAATATTATTTTCATTATTTTCTATGCCACATGGGCACAAATATGGGTGCCATTACGGTCCCACAGGTGCTGGTGTGGTTACAGGTGTGGAGTACAGGACACGGTTCAATATCACTCCTCACTTTGCTGGCTTTGGACTTCCCATTCTTTATTTACACTCTGCTTGACAAACTGCCTTCACCAATTGTGAAAACACCATGTATCCCAAAGATGCGACCTTATTATTAATTTTTATATTTAATTCCTATTCAAATCTTTTACACCTTTCAGTCTTGCCCATAATGATTCCGGTCAACAAATTTAACATGGTTGTAAACTTATACTCATCAACTAACATAGTTCCGTACCTAAGTTAGAAGGTAAGGAGGAAGAAGCATCGGGCAGAGGCTGTGGGCAAACGTGGTCTTATTTAAAATGGTTTGGATCCGTTCTAACTTGAAACCAATCCAAACATACCACAACTTACCACAATCGGCGTACCGCCATACCGGTATAGGTACGTGGGGAAAAGCCTCGTACCTATGACTTTGATTGTCACTATATTCAGGACATTGTGCAGTCATGACATATATCTACAGTTCATGTTAGTGGTGGATATTTTTACCAAACCAGTTCCCAGTTCTATATATCTTGAGATATGACAAGCTAAGCATAAAAGATATATAAACTCCAGTTTAAGGGGGAGTATTGAGATTGGCTAGTTAGATGTAAATTTATCAAACTTTTAATGTGTCTTGACTGTGCTGTAATAAAGAGGACTTCCTTGTAAAATTTTTACCGATCTCTATTTAATATTTATGTAGAGATTAGGGCTAATGAAAGACGATTTTCTGGCTCTCTTATCTCTCTTCACTATTGGTTTCAACACTTCTTTCACATGACTTGGTTTATATTTAAAATGGTTCAGGTCAAGTTTTATGTTTATGGACTTCTATAGGATTTTGTTTTCCAAAAGAACCCGATTAGTTAGTATTAAAATTTTGAAAACCCTTTTCAGTCGTGTTTAGGTAGTTTTGTCTTTGTTTTGTTTAATGTGTGCAAGTGGAGGACATCTAAATCAGAGATGCATTGGGTATTTGACTAGCAAGGAGGATAAGTATGTACAAATTGGTGGCTGTCACCCTTTGGATAGCTTGGAATTAATAAGAAATGCCCATCCTTCAAGTGTAGTTTAGGAATAGCTAAGACTGTATCCGTTTGTTCTTTTCCAATTAAATTATGCTAATTATCGTATTTTAGCATTTGTGATTTTTTTTACACATGATTTTTTCTGCTTTTGAAGCAACAAAAGGTGTTTTCTTATATGTTGAATAATTTGAATTATCACTTGACCTATTTCTTTGAGGCTCAATCTGACACACCACTTTGTGTGAATTGGTTAAAGTTAATTAGATGCACAGTTTTCACTTTAAATACCTATTACAAAGGTACACATCAATTTTAGAACAAATGTCAAGGAAAAGTGATCACGTGAAACAAATTACTTATCTTAATATGTAACATACAACTTCTTTGCATTGGAAACAATTTATGAGTTATAGTTTTAGCCATCAGAAACAATTTATGAGTTATAGTTTTAGCCCTAAGTTCCTTAACCCTATTGTGTTTTTGTGTGTATATTGCTAAGACACATCAGAATTTGAAAATAATAATACATACAAAAATGTACGTCTTGCTCATGTTTCGAACCAGACAGAAAATGGTGTCCAATGGTTACGAAATTCACAGTCAAACTAGGAGGCTAAAATAGTCCAAAACCTAGTAAGACTCAAGTATTATGATATTTGGTCAGAGGCAAACTTGTAATTTCAGGTATGACAAGGGGTAGATTAATTAGCTAATTAAGATTAAATTATGTTAATCATAAATAAGCTTAGATAATGACAATTTAAGAGCTTAAACACTCAAGGATAGATTAGAGCTCTTAAGCTAGGATTAGACATTAAGCTAAACCACAATTGAAACTAATCATTTCAATCCAATTAATTGAATAAATTTCCTCAAAATATATTATCATTTTTCTAAACCTCCTCAAGATAGATTAATATAAAATATGATATAACAAGTAGTACAAAAATAATCAATTTTGGTTATAAATAGGGATTGCCATCCCCTTTGGAATGGGACGTCAAGGAGAAGAGGAAGAGAGAGAAGAGAAAGAGAAGAGAGGAAAAAAAGGAGGAGAGGAGGAAGAGAGAGAAGAAGAGAAAGAGGGAGGAGAGGAGAAAAAGAGAGAAGAGGAGAAAGAGAGAGAAGAGGAGAAGGAAAGAGAAGAGGAGAAAGAGAGAGAAGAGAAGGAAAGAGAAGAGGAGAAAGAGAGAAGAGGGAGAAGAGGAGAAAGAGAGAAAGTAGAGTGAGAGAGGAGAGAAAGAGAGGGTAGAGAAAGAATGTTGATGACAGAGAAAGTGTTCGTGGGTGACAAAACTGTGCAGAAACCTTCCTTTCATGTGTTGTAATCACCTGGAGTAGAAACTTTGCTGAAATATCAGATATAATTCAAGTTATTGCAATTTTTCAGATTACATGTAAAATTTTAGATTGTTTACCCTAGAAATTTTACTTGCTTCTCTTAGGTTGCACTTAGCAGCTATTTTTCACGATTATGACAGATCGAAATCCAGAAAATCAAAAAGTGTAATCGAGATGTTGCTGAATTTTTGTTAGAAACCTTGAACCACCTCGTTTTGTGTGTAGTGCATACGAGCAACAAACAGACTATGCCATCAATGTTCGCATGGCTTAATTGTCTATGCTACATCGAAATCCATGGCGAACTGCAGACTGGTTTGTTCTATCATGAAACTTGACAAAGGGCTAGGCTAGACTAGGTTGTGGAACCCAATTAGCCTTGATCGGCCATGATTGCCAGTACATCTTGGTTTACTGCAAGCTAGTTTTGGTTAGATAGCCTTGGCCATACCTAGAGTCAAGAAAAAGCCGAACGACCAATTGACTACACAAAGTTTTAGTTAATATTTAATGTTAATAATACATAATTAGATTCATCATGAGGTTTATGAGTGCTTAGACTAGCAAAGGTGAGATTTAGTAGGCACAAGTTTAAGCAAATGGCTTAAGTTAATTAAGTTCAGTTTGATTATTTGAATACATGTTCATGCATGCATGCATGTTATTTAATTGTATCTATTTTGTTTTTGGAAGTAGGTGCCACTCTCAAATAGGAAACTCAAGTTGTGTTAGTGATACAAGCTTGATATTGAGTTCCAAGAGAGTTGTTTAATGATAAACCTATTGAAATTAGAAAGTTTTGCTTAAGTGTGGTAGGGTTCTGAATATTTAAAAGTTAGGGTTCTTTTATGTCTTTTTTCTCTTTTATGTGTCCCTCTTTTGTAAGTTGATACAGTCGTGCCCTAATCTCTCTTTAAGTAGAGAATATAGCACGAGGTTGAAGAATAATGAATATTCGACCGCCTCTCTCTCGTTCTCCTCTATTATTGAACATGGTATCAGAGCCTCGACGCAAGCGGCTGGCATGATCGACTCAAGCTACAGGCGTGAGCTGCTGGCGTCATCGAGTCCGTCTCCTGGCGTGGTCGTTTCTCCCCTGGCGTGATCATTCACCGAAATCAACTCAAGCTGCTGGCGTCGTCGAGTCTGTCTCCTGGCGTAACTATTTCTCTCTCTCTCCTGGCGTAATCGTTTCTTGCCCAGCGTGGTTACGTGAACTTCTCAGGCTGCTGCTGGCGTAATCTCTAACTTATCTATTATTTTCTACTGCGTGGAGGAGGACCTGATCTCGCCTATGTGGAAGGCGTGATCAGATCCTCACGTGGAGTTTTTGGGTTGTCTTTTTGCTGTTCATGGGTACGGTTTAGAGTGCTGAAGAAACGTTGATATGCTGTCAGTAGTTGTGGTGTAAGGGATGAACAGAAATTCTGGTGGAGCATATTAGATGCAGATTTTATATACGCAAGTAGTGGATTGTTAGAAGCAGCGGCAGACTTCATTTATAAGTTTTGTTTTCCAGCAAGTTTATTTCCTGCCGTTTCCTGTTTACTTTCCAGCAAGTTGTCTGTGTTCTTCTTTTCCTTTGCTGTTTGGGGTTGTTGGAAGAGGCTGCGAGACGGTTTCTTGTTTTGTTCTTGAAGGCTGCGTGAAATTTGCTGCATATATTTATCTTTCTTGTCATCCCATTCTTGCTGTGATTTATTATGGCTGCGAACCAAAATTTGGAAGGTGGTAATGATCATAAAGGAGGTGGAAATCTTTTCTCCTATGGGTCAACAGTTAAATTAGATGGACACAACTATGAATTGTGGTCTAGATCTTTTATGTTATCAGTAAAAGGACATCGAAAGAGACACATAATTGAAGAGGATGAGCATATTAACAAGACAGGGAAGTACATAACCTGGGAAGAGGACGACAGCGTGGTTATGTCGTGGATCATGAACAGTGTCCAACCTCAAATTGCTTCTACTATTACTTACTATACTACTGCGAAGGAGATGTGGGACTTCCTTAGATAGACATATTCTCAAGATAAGAATGTGAGTAAAATCCTTCAAGTTGAAGAAGAGTTGCACAACCTCCGACAGGGAAATCAAGATTTATCTCAATACTTTGCAACAGTGAAAGCTACTTATGAACGTCTGAAGTTTTTGCACCCTCCGTGCAAATCATGTTATAAGTCTCACTTTGAACCTACTATGGTTGCAAAGTTTCTTGTTGGTCTTTCTCCTGAGTATGCTGCTGCTAAAGATCAGATGCTCACTGGAAGTGAAATTCCAGAGCTCTCTGATGCATACAACTGACTTAGCCGGCTTGCTATTAGCCTGTCTCAACCTACTGGTGTGACGCCTGCGTCTGCTCTTGTTGTGGGAAGTGGTCGTGGTCATGGCTCCACCTATAGTGCCAGAGGAAGAGGTATGGGTCGTGGAACTGGAGGCCGTGGGAGATTCCAATGCACTTATTGCGGAAAGATTGGACACTTAGAGGATCGCTGTTGGGATAAACATGGTCGCTCATCCTCTTTGTCACAGGGAAGAAATATGGTCACCAAACAGAGCAAGAGTCCTGCTTATTCGTCTATGGGTTCAGCACAGACTGCCACTCCTACATTGGAGGAATCTTCACCTAGTATAGCTCCAGAGACAGTTAGCATTGACAAAGTCGAGTACGAGCAATTTTTGGCACACAAAGCCTCACAAGCTTCAGCTTCTACAGCAGTGACTGATCGAGCCTTCTCAGCAGGTCCTACCACGTCTGATTCAGGTACTTCGTGGATTATTGATTCAGGAGCATCGAGACACTTCTGCAGTAGACCCGAGTCCTTTACTACTCTGCATAAATTTCCCCAGCCACGTCATGTAAAAATTGCATATGGTAGACTGTCACCCATATTGGGTTATGGAGATGTGAAACTCTCTGAGTCTATGACTATTCCACACGTTTTATATGCTCCTGAATTTCCATCTCATTTACTCTCTGTTAAACAGTTGACTACCGATTTACACTGTCGTATTATTTTTGACCCTGGCTCATGCTCATTTCAGGACTTGCAAACTGGGAAGACGATTGGTGGCGGCTATGAGAAAGGGGGCGTCTACATCCTGTCGACTCCTATGGGCCTTGCTGCTACCTCTTCTACCTCAGAGTCTACAGTCTTCCAGTGGCATCTCCGGCTTGGTCACCCTTCAGCACCCAAGCTTCGTTCCCTGCTTCCTAATATTTCTGTTTCAGAGTCCTTTCAATGTGAGGCTTGTCAACTTGGCAAGCACACACGTAGTAGTTTTCCTTCGAGTCTTAGTCCGTCCAATCAAGGGTTATTTGATCTTCTTCATGTTGATGTGTGGGGGCCTAGCAGGGTTGCTAGCCGAAATAAATTTAGGTATGTAGAAACAAGCAACACACGAAGGGAGAAGAGAAAACACACGATATACGTGGAAAACCTCGTGAAGAGGTGAAAAACCACGGAGAAGCTCTAACCTAAGGGCAAACCGCAACCCTAGGAGAGAGAAAATCAATATCACTTAATTCCACAATTACACATAAGTGAGAATAAATAGAGGAGAGAAGAGAAGCCGCCTAGGGTACCGAGCCATCCTCGGTACCCGTGCCCAAGACAACATATTTTAACACTCCCCCTCAAGCTTGGCATACATGTCAAACATGCCAAGCTTGCTAACATTTTTCTCAAATTGAGATGTACATAAAGATTTTGTCAACACATCAGCAACTTGATCTTCAGACTTCATATAGGGTAGAATCAACTCCTTTGAATCTATGCGTTCCCGTATGAAGTGACGGTCGATTTCCACATGTTTTGTTCTGTCGTGCATAACAGGATTATTTGCCAAGTTGATGGCTGACTTGTTGTCACAGTACATCCTCATCTTCTCTTCCACTTTAATCCCAATGTCTTCTAAAATGATTTTGAGCCATAACATCTCTGTGATTCCCATGGCAACTGCCCTGTATTCAGCTTCAGCGCTGGACCTGGAACAAACATCTTGTCTTTTACTTCTCCATACCACCAAGTTACCTCCAAGGAAGACGCAGTAACCTGTGGTAGATCTCCTAGTATCAGTGCAACCTGCCCAGTCGGCGTCAGAGTACCCTTCAATGCTGAGTTGATCCTGACAGGTGTACAACAGTCCTTTACCAGGGTCATTCTTCAAATACCCCAATACTCTTTCCGCACTTTTCCAATGACAGTCAGTGGGGGCATGCATGAACTGACTCAACACACCCACAGCATATGTAATATCAAGGCGAGTAAGAGTGAGGTAAATAAGTTTACCAACCAATCGCTGATATCTCCCTTTTCCTTCTTCATCCAAGATATTCCCCGTCTTGATACTAATTCTGGTGTCAGACTCCATGGGAGTAAGAAATGGCCTGCAACCCAGTTTGCCTGTCTCTTTCAAAAGGTCCAAGGTGTATTTCCTCTGGCTCATGACAAGTCCTGTCTCAGACCGCGCGATCTCAATCTCCAAAAAATACCTTAATTTTCCATGGTCCTTGTAGGCCAATGTCAATACCTTTGTCGCTTTGAAAATTTTCCATGCCCAAATTCATGCCAATTTCCTGTGGAACATTTCATATTAATATGGGATGTACCTAGCTCTGCAAATAGGCTTATATTCTACATTTCAAAGAATCCTCAATGGGTTTCGTGGGCTTAGACTCAGGTCCACTTAAATCCAATTATAAATTTAAGGTT
>JAANDH010001914.1:0-24338 GCA_011799765.1 Nymphaea thermarum | reverse complement strand
ATATATATATATATATATATATATATATATATATATATATATATTAGTTTCATATATGTGGTAAATGTATTACTAAAATTAATTTGTATTATATATATTCCTACACATTATTATACATGTTATGGTAATATAACAATCTTTTGATGAATCAAAAGCACTCTTTTATACATATTTAACAGCTATCCTTTATATTATAAATGTTGTGGTAATACAACAATCTTGTCCATGGATTTATTTATCTCAACGGTCTTATGAGTTATGACAACATTTTGAATAGACACTGATATTCCAGCTTAGTTGACAAAGGCCCTGATTGGCTCGCAGAATAATCAAAATAATGTGTCAAATATTTTAACTCATTCCGTTGAACTTACCGTGTCATGGCCTCACATGTTTAATATATTTCGGTGTAAGAACACTTGGCTTTCTATGAACTTAATCAATAGATGGCACCATTTGAACGTTTCAATTGACGTTAGTAAATAAAAAATTGTCTGCATTAATTCGATGTGCCCAATATATATTAATATATACTGATTTTCATCGTTCAGAAAATATAACAAAGTCCACGTCTCATAATAAATACCATGCAATCCCTTGGTTGTACAAAATCTGCGAGAGAATATTACTGTATAAACAAAAAGGTTTGATACTACTCTTCCTACTTATGAGATATTGATGTATTCATCCCAACTCTAATTGCTATATATTTCACATAAATGATATATACATAATTTGTTTAATCGTGGAAGATCCTTTCAGAAATTGGATAAAGTCTATTGTTCGAACGAAAACAAGATCTATGAAATTATATTTAGTACTTGGTGATACATTTGCACCTTTATATATATATATATATATATATATATATATATATATATATATATATATATATATAGAAGGAGAGAAAGAGAGAGAGAACTAGTAAGTGCTAGATATGATATACTTGATCTAAAAAAGATAAAAAATTCAGATTGATTCTTATCCACATCTCTCTTTATCTTTATACGAGCTGAAATCCTTCGGCCATCGAATAAACCTTTGTACTGCCTGAGATGTCGATGAATTTTTTCATCCAAACCCAGACTTATATATTATATATAACTAAATTTATCGCCTTTACTTGTGGGAAGACAATACATTAAACGCGTTTGGGATTCAGTCAACCTGGTGGTATCGACAGCGATCTTTTCAGGTCAATGGCTGATGAAAACAACGCCCAAATTAAATATGATACCATGGTTTGGAATCATTCTAAATCCTTCCCATCTTTGATTCTATAAATAGTTGGGTACGACCTGCCAAGCATTGCAGCGATTACAACTCCCCATAATTTCTTACCACCCACTTAGCTCCCAGCCGCCATGGCCAGACCTCTTCTTCCCTTAGTCGCCGCCTTCCTGGTCCTCGTGATCATCACAACCAACCTCTCTTCCACCGCAAATGCAAATCCCGGAAGCCTCCTGACGGTGTACTATGGACGCCAATGCTTCGACGGACCTTCTGAGACATACCGCCACTGTGGTTGCCACAACATCGAGGACAACTACCGCCACCACCACCACCACCACCACCACCACAGCGTAGGATCATATGAGTATGAACATTTCCATGGAAGGCCGGCCACTCTGTTCGAAGACCGAGATTGTGGTGGTAGTCGCCACCCACTTCCTGGGCAAGGTGACAGAAAGTGCAGCGGCCATTTCCCTTGGAAGAGTGTCATGATCTGGTGTTGATTGATCGTCTGTGGGCCGCGTGCACTAATCAGCACCATGATCTTGAATATCTACTGCTATATATTACTACAACTACATAATAATAGGGCTTGAATAAAACAGAGAGCTTGCCTCTTTCTTTTGTGTTGAAGTTCAAGGATCTGCAGGGCCATTCTGCTCTCTAATGGACTCAGTGAGCTTAATAATTAAATAATGTGCACTTTGGTGCCTTGTTCACATGTATTCCTCTATATTGTTAATTAAAATTTAAAATTAGTGGTTGTTTGATTCTAAATCAATAAGTTTCTTTTGCCGTTGCTGTTCATATCGTGTATTTAGTTTATCTGTCAAGTCAGTATCCTTTTGAGAAGATCATTACAGGAGCACCCTACGATTAGTTGGTTCGTCTAGCCATGCTTGTGCTAATTAAGAGTGCATGAATTTGACAGCAACGTCGTTCCATGTAGATATTGCTCACGATAAGCAATACATAAAAACATATTTAACGTTTCCATATTACTAAAAGTACAATTAAAAACATCTGTAAGCTTATTTGCGTAAATGTCAACTGCAAGCTAGTGAATAATTAATCACAGTTAATTCGCGTTTAAATTACTTGAATAAGAAATGTACGTAGGCATAACTTTTCAATATTTAATGGAAAATTTGTAAACTTAAGTAACTTTTTTGTTGGTAAAATTGAATTAACGTTTCATTTGAATATAGGCAAACATGAATCATTAATATTAGTATGTAAGCAAATTAAAGGACAAGAATGAATCAACGTATAATTTTTTATACTTGTCAACTTATCAAATCAGCCCAACTTAGTATGTGACAGCCAGGATGCCATTCTTTTCTTAAAGTTGAAAACATACGTGCATTTTCAACAATATTATAGACTAAGCTCTCTCTTGACCTCTCATGAATATGAGATATTGCACGAGACCCTAACATGTGAAAGCCTTTACATATTAAGATTGGGTCATCAAGGGAGTGTTAGTTGATTACATCAGATTATAGATTTGGCATGCTTTTGTTAATGTGGTAAAAATTTCACGATAAAATCCATAATTTATCAAACTGAAGATTCTAAGTTGTACCTGTGATCGACAACTTAATAGTCCCCATTTCACTTTTTTGAATTGGCAAAAGGTATCATGTAAGGTCAATGGGAGGAGCATCGTCATAAATATCAATTTCTTCAGTTATTTTTGACAATTTTTTTAAAGAAAAATTTGGGAAAAATCCTGACAAATTTTTAAAAAATAAAAAATGAAAAAATTAGATAAAAATAAAATAATGTACAAAATCACCGAATTTTAAAGTCTCTTGTGAATTTCCCAATATTTTCATTTTACTTATTTTCCTCAAGGCATATTCCGGCGAGACTTTTTCCGGCGAGACTTTAAAATTTCTCAAGGACTCAACCACGCCAGTACCGTACCTCTTCCTACCATCCTGACCGTCCATCGTTTCTTAATCTCAAGAACTCATAACTGCAAATTTTATCTCCTGCCGTTTCTCCTCCTGAGGGCTTCGGTCCACGTGTCGTCCTTCTACGTTGCATCTGTCAGCGACTCGGTAGCGGAACGGAATCGTATCGGCCCGTCGCTTTTAAGCTTGTGCATGGAAAGAGGAAGCGCATTGATCTCAAGTTCGATAACTGAAACTGCAGAGAAAAAAGAATTTTTTCGAAAGAATGCCGCTCATCGCCTGACGCTTCCGCTCAGTTCGCCGTGTCGGAGATCCGAAAAGAGTCGCCGTCTCCGGCATCTTCCGGTCGATATTCTTTGGGGTTTCCGGTACCGTTGCTATGGGGAAGGAGTTCGAGATTCGGCGAAGCTCGACGGACCGCTCCTTTTTCTTCCGGTAACGCTTGGATTTTGTCTCGTACTTTGGCGTTCTGGAGTTTTCTGCAGATTTTTTGGGATTTCTAGCGATTGCTGCTGCGATGTCCTCGGTTTTTGTATCCGTTTTTCTTGATCGAGTCGCGGATTGAATTTCTCTTACCGTCAAGTGTCTGCGAAGATCGCCGATCGCTTTTCTCCTTTCCTTCTACTGCAAGTTCGAGAGCTACTGCTCATTCTCATTTCTATCTTTTTCGAGTTTTCCCTTATTCTTGTTTAGGTATGTGGCTTCAGGGTTTAGGTTTTTTTATGGTATTAATTTTCATCATGGAATACTTTCTTACATGATTCGAATTTCTTATTTTGCTTCAAGAAGATGATCGATCTTTTTGCTTCTTCGCTCCTCTTGGAATTTCTGCTTGACACGATTAATTTCTTGGCTTACTTTGTGTGAGGACTGGAGAGAGTGAGGGTTTCCCTGAGTTTGTTTTGCGTGTTCTCCATGAAAGGTCGGTATAGATGTGGAATGATGTTTCTTTTCCCTTGTTGTAGTTGCTTGTGGTTCTTCCTTTCTGTTCTTCCTTTGTTGAGACTCTGTAGGAAGCGGAATCCACGGTCGTGTCTTGTTAATCCAATCTGTTCACCGGATGATCTCATACGCATGCTCTTTACGAGCGTAGTGTGTGGAGTTCGTGACCAAGTGGGAAGGAGGACTTCGAAAGCAATTGGGTTGGTACCCATATCTCGTTCTTCGTCGGTGTCCTATTTCTCTCTATCCGTTTTTTACGCGTGGGTCTTACTATCTCTTGATCTCCCTCCTATTCTTGCGGAGAGGATTCCGTGAAGATTCTGCTTGGGATTTTCTTCCTTATCTGATAGAAGAGAACATTAGAAATCATCACGAATTTTCCTTATTCTTTACTCTAGCTCTAGTACTTCTGGTTCTTCACGTTCCTCTTTCTTTGATTTACATTAACAGTCCTGGACGTTCGATTCGTCTGGAGACGGGTTATTTCAGATTTGCACCCCGTCGGCGTACGGAAAGTAAGAAATAGTTTGTTATCCTATTCCTTCTGCATCCTCAACTTGAAGAGCTTACGCAGAGAGAGAGAGAGAGAGAGAGAGAGTTTTTCTCAAGGATTTTGGAAAAAAAACTTTCAGGTCTCCGTTGTCGAAGATGGCTGTCGCAATGACTATGGAGCGGCAGAAGCAGCGGGCAATCACGTACGGGGACCTCATGAAGCAAGTGAAGGCAGCAGCGCCGCCCCTTCCCTGGCCGTCGTCCTCTTCATGGGGCGGATCCGCAAAGCAAGCATGCATCTGTGCGCCTACGTCCCACCCTGGCTCCTTCAAATGCCACTTGCACCGTATCCAGGCGAGCCAGAAGCCGTCAGTTCCCTCGTCTGGTGTGCAGGCGGTCTGCGTCGTCCCGCTGAGGTCGCTCAAGAGGGACAAGGTCGCCAGGAGGTGCATGCCTCCGCCGAGCACTAAGGGCATCCGTAAGGGAGCCAGTAGGCTGAGCAAGGTCGAGACGCTCTCTCAGACGCCGGCTGCCAAGGTCGCCGAGGCCGAGCCTCCCCAAGAGACGCTGGCCACGGGAACGGAAAGCGTGCCTGCGGTGCGTCAGCCTTAAGCGTGCCAGACCCTGCTTACCTTCTCTAAGTACCGGTGCTATGCCTCCTCCTTCCATTTTTCTCATCAAATATGGAGGCAAACGCGTAGGTTGTGTATGACTCAGAACTTTTTGTTCATTGTGAGGTTGGTCTGAGTTTCAGCGTCTCTTTCTATGCAATTGTACATAAGACCTGCAGCATATTTGGACTGAGCTTCACTGTTGTTTCTTTTTATGCAATTGTACATATGACTTGCAGCGTGCAGTATATTTGGACTGAGGTTCGGTGTCCTTTGTGCGTTTTTCCTACAATATAAACCATTTGATTGCGTCCTTTGATGACGATAATGTTAGGAAACTGTTATTGAGATCAAAGTGGTTTATGATCATCTCAAGTTTCATTCATGGTTTTTAAGGATGCCTTTGTTTCTATTTTTCTGTGTAAAACCGTTCATGAGCTCTCCGTTTCTTCTGCTTAATAGGAGAGCTTTTGAGTGCTGCCTGCATCCATAGGATCGGTTTCTGAATTAAATCCTGTTCGTTAAATCTAATCATGATTAACAACCTAATTAAAGAGGAAACCCCGTTGGGAGTAAGGAGTTGGACCTGCCTCATGTGATTGTGTGTGTTTTCAAAATCATCCAAATTCATGGGCTTAAAGGCACTCTTATCACGACCAGTTGAACTTTATGACACAATCAGCATATGCTATTGAAACTATGTTTTTTAGTAATTTTGAACTACACGTTCAGATTTCACGACCTCTAGTACAAAAAATTGATTAACTGAACTGAGCGCAATGGTGTGGTGATACAGAAAAATAACTACTATCGATGTTACCTTCTTATTTTTCTCGTTTTCCTTCTCTCCCACAAACAACAGCTGTTCTGAAGATATATCTGTGTGCGTGTGTTGTACACATTAATTTCTCTATTTACTTAAATATTATCTGACAGAGAAAAAAGTGATAAACAAATGCAGTAATCAATGTTATATTGTAGTATGATCGTAGGATTGAATTGCAAGAAAACTGTATATTAAATCATTTTTGGGATTTAAATATGTCATTTCAATAAATAAATTAACAGCTTTGTCTGTGGACTGGTTAAGTCCATTAGTAAGTGATCCGTCAGGCAAATTCTCTTTTGTTGGCTGAATTGGTTCTTGTACATGGATGCCTCGTTCGTTCTCCTCTACGGTGACAAGAGCAATTTTGAAATCGAACCGATGAAGCCGCTACTATGGATTGACTGATTCAGTAATCCAGCTGACTCAATAGTGAATTGGTAATAAACAAAATTTAAAAAAAAAATCTAATTTAAGAAAGTGTTTGCTGCGTAATGCTCTATGATAGGTAGGCCTTGCGGACTCATTCAAGTGTTTCAGAATGTTATCGGCGGCAAATGGGACTGACGTGGATCAGTGAGCTGAAAAGAAGGATTAGGAAAAGATATCTCATCTTTTTCTATCTGTTTTTTGTTGTAATAAGATCTTCTATGGGAAATGTTAGGAATGAAGAAGCCCTTTCTCCTTCTCACTCACCGTATCAAGAGAAGACTAAGAAGAAGAAAAACACACAGTTTTTTACATGGTTTGGAGAACCAGAATTCTCGTGCGTCCATGGCCGTATAAGGTTTTCCACCAACTCAGAATCAAGAATACAAATGATGGCTGCCCCTCTTAAACATGAAGGTTAGCGTAACACCACAGAATGACAAAATTACAGTAATGTCTTTAGAAACTTTTCATGGAAGTTAGGAAGCCTATTAAGTAGGGATCAGACTCCACCCTCTAACAAGAAATTTGGTATCAGTTGGATTGGTTAAAGATTCCTGAACCAGGGGTGTCAACGGATCGTATTCGAACGTACCTTTAACTGTATTTGTTTTTTCAAATATTCACATATTCGGATTTGAGAGCGAACAAAGAAAAATTATATCTGGATCTGAATCCAATATCTGATTTCACAATTAGATTTTGAATCCGATCCAAATCTGATTTTTTCATTCACATTTGAATACAAAGCAGAACATGGAACCAACTTTATCCAATTTTCAAAATGTAAGAACATAAGATATAGGATATTTGTTCATAAAGAAATCTGATCTGAATCCATATCCAATCTGGTCAGATATTTATGTATATCCGAATCTAATCGCATGTCATTTCTTAAATCCTAATCCAATCCGATTCCTTGATCAAATATGTATTTTTTTTTTCATATCCAATTTTTTCTGAACAGTTTGGTTAGATATCCAATCCAAATCAGTTATATTGGCATTTCTACCCATGAGGATTTTAGGAGTTGGTAAGTGCCTAGCGATGCTAAGTGATTGGATAATATCTACTGGGATTTTAGGGGTTGATAGGTTTTAAGTTATGTGGATGATGTACTTCTAGTTTGTAAAGTGGAGAAAAGTTCATTGATGGGCGTTCAACTTGCCTTGCTTGCGGGTCTAAAAGTGAATTAAAGCAAGTGAATGTGTTGTGCCTTTTAGGTATCAGCCCCTTGCAAGGAATCAGAGGGCAGGATGTGTTGGGATGGAGCTACAAAACCCCTGACTCTAACTTGTCTAGGTTTGCCCTTATTTACGGGTAATCTTAGAGGTTGTTTGATAGCCACATGACATGCAGAACAGAACACCTGTGTCATGTCCAATCAAATTTTCCATCAAACGCTGTCCACAAGACAGACTAGACACATCGGACAACTGGACAAGAGTATAAATTGTTTGTTTGTCTCATTCTGTTCCGAGCTAACCCTCGGAACAGACAGAACGCTCTCCATCCCCGACGACCAGGAGCCCCCCGACGACCAGGAGCTCCTGACCCCGAGGCCACGACGCCATTACGCTCTCCCATCCCTGACTACCAGGAGCCCCCAACGCCATTGTCTCTCTCTTTCTCCTCCATCTCCGCCCCGTCTCCACCCTCCACCCTGACCTGCCCTAGCTCTTCCTGTTTCTCTCCTTCTCCTCTCCTCCGTCGCCCGAGCTGTCCTAGCCCTTTCTGTTTCTCTCCTTCTCCTCCGTCTCCACGGGAGGGTGACCGCCAGAGCTTTTGTTCCGTCTGCTGAAAAATACCACCGGAAGTGTTCACATTCAAGAAGGCTATTCAGGCGTTGATGAAGTTGGGGAAAGTGGATGAAGCATTCGATTTCCTGGAGCAGATTGAGAGGAGGCAAAGAAGGCCGATGTCTTCACCTATAACATCATTATCGATGGTTTGTGCAAGAGCAAGAGGTTTGATGAAGCCTGACATCGTTTAGAAGAGTTGATTGCGAAGGGTGTCTTCCCGAACAAGGTGACCTTTAACATGCTGATCAACGGCCTCTGCAAAAGCAGCAATTTGGAGGAAGGGTTTCGCTTGCGGGATCGGATGCTGGCCACTGGCGTGGCTCCCAATCTGGTAACATACAATTAGTTGTTGAATGGGTTATGTAGGAAGGGGATGATGGAAAACACGAAGGAGCTCCTGCGAGAGATGGATAGCAATGGTATAGTTCCCGACGGCTTCACTTACAACATTCCGTTTGATGGGCATTCTAGGTGTGGTAATTTGGATGCACCGATGGAACTCTTGGAGAGGACAGTGAAGAAGGGGATTCAGATTAGCGCCTATACTTGCAACGTCCTGGTTAATGGACTTTGCAAGGCAGGGAAGATGACTGAAGCACAGAACGTCCTGAAGAGATTTTGCAAGGCAGGGAAGATGACTGAAGCATAGAACATCCTGAAGAGATTGATGCAGAAGGTAGTCAGTGCAGAGAAAGTGTTTGCTGAAATGACGCAGAGGCTTGATGCCAGACGTTGTTACGTACATCTTGTTAGATGGCCATGGTAAATCTCAATGCTGTGGTCGTTTGATTGCTGTCCATTGGTCCTGTCCATTACACTACAGTCCTGTCCTCATGGACAATAATGTTCATTGTCCATCTTTTGATGATTTTATGAACAGAACACTATGTTCTTCTTGTCCATTGTTTGTTTTGTGTGTGTTTGTTCTGTTCGTTCTGTCCGACGTTTGTTTTCTATCATATCCGATCTGTCCGTTCTGTCTATCCTATCTGGTGTTTGTTTATGCCAACTCTAGGTTAGATCATTTTATAAACAAGTCGAGCTCGAGTTATAAACGAGTCAAATCCGAGTTATAAATGAGTTGAGCTCGAGTTAGACAAATTCAACTTGTTTATACTCGATTCATTTGGTGTCTTTCCTGCTTGTTAATTTTCAGGGATATGTCCTCAAGCCAGATTTAGTTCAAACCATCAGTATCAAGTCTGTTACTATTCAAGGCTCTCAGCCAGAGACTTGAGAACCTCTATTTTACAATCTCTCTCTCTCTCTCTCTAGTCTGCAGATATAGTTGGAGTTTTAATGGGTACAATTGAAATAATGTGAATAAAAGGGAAGAAGAGAAAGGAGTCATGGGGGTGGATGGTATTAAATATGACAAGTTGAAGACACCAATTTAGTGTTGCAGCAAAACAAGCAAAGCATTTCAAATGGTTTTGGGTGTCCTTGTTTTAGAAGCCACGACTCTCCACATCCCTAACTTATTTCTTTATACAAACATCACAAATATATATATATATATATATATATATATATATATATATATATATATATATATATATATATATATATATATATATATATATATATATATATATATATCTGTGTGTGTGTGTGTGTGTGTGTGTGTGTGTGTGTGGGGATTCATAGGTGCTGAAGCATAAGCAATGTTCTGCTATCAAAATGAACAGGGCATGAGTCAAATATAACATGAGCTCAAGCTTAACAATGATGTCTTAACTCATCAAGAAATCACATGGCATCCTCAAATTGCCTGATTTGCAGAAGCCATCAATGAGTGCATTGTTGACCTTTATGTGGGGTACACACCTATGCCCGTCATTTATCTAAGCATAATTTCAGCTTCGGAAAGCTTTCCATGCTTGTTGAGATAGTTGATAAGAGAACCGTAAGTTACTGCATTGAGTTTGAGTCCCTTCGCCTTCATTTCTTCAAGAATTTTGAAGCACCTCTCGAACTAGCCGACCTTACCATGGCCATCTAACAAGATGTATGTCACAACGTCTGGCATCAAGCCTCTGCGTCATTTCAGCAAACACTTTCTCTGCCCTGACAACCTTCTGCATCAATCTCTTCAAGACGTTCTGTGCTTTAGTCATCTTCCTGATAAGAGTAAATCAGCACAACGTGATTTTAGGGATATTCAAAATATGAAGATGCTGAAGATCAAAGAAATCACTCAAGACGTTGAGGATCAAAATACGAAGATGCTGAAGATCAAGGAAATCACTCAAGACGTTGAGGATATTGATATCAATGGAAAGACGAGAATTAAGGAAGACGTTGAGGATTTTGATATCAACAGAAAGACAAAAATCAAGGAAGGCGTTAGGGAAATTGATAAAATTGAAATTACTGAAATTAC
This sequence comes from Nymphaea thermarum, assembly GCA_011799765.1. NCBI lineage: Eukaryota > Viridiplantae > Streptophyta > Magnoliopsida > Nymphaeales > Nymphaeaceae > Nymphaea > Nymphaea thermarum. The sequence goes on along the minus strand of JAANDH010001914.1, from coordinate 13,701 downwards.
TTAAAAGGGAAACACGCATATTTGCTTTGATAAAATCATCCTTTTACGTAATCCTTCATCCACTCTACAAATCGTGGATCTTGTAAATGTCTTTTGTATATATACTTGTAATAGCTCATTGGAAATGCAACGTGAGAAATTTCCTTTCTTCTTTGTGCTCTCAATTTTCTCATGGTTTCAGAGCCATACAATTCTATGGCCTCACAAAGCTCACAAGCTACCTCAGTCAAATATCCATATCCTTTCAACCTGAATATTGCCAATTTTGTATCCATCAAATTGACCCAGTCCAATTTTCTCCTATGGTAGACACAGGTGCTAGGACTAATTGAAAGTCAGGATATGACTGGTTTCGTCAATGGAGAAACCCCTATGCCTGATCGATATCTTCCCAGCAACAGTGCTGCAGTTGAACAAGCTATGAATCCAGATTTCAACGCCTGGCAAAGATCAGATCGGTTGCTGCGTGGATGGATCACAGGAACCCTGAAGAAATATTGGGGTTAGTCGTTGGCCTAAAAACCTCCAAACAGGTATGGGATACTCTAAACCGCAGATTTGCTTATGAGTCACAGGAGCGAGAAATGCTCCTTATGCAAAGACTTCAGATGAATCGAAAAGGCAATCTAAGCATTGCTGAATACACCAGAAATTTCAAAATTATATGTGATGAACTTGCTGTCATTGGAAAACCAGTTTCAGATCAATCTAAAGTTTTTTGGTTATTGACTGGTCTCGGCCCAGAATATGAGTCTTTTAGAACAACATATATGCGTCCTCCAACTCCACCATACTTGGAAGTCATTGCCCTGCTTGAAAGCCATGAAACCGTAAGAACTATGTATGGAGACATTTCAGGTACTCAGGTGGCCTTTATGAATCAGCGTGTTCAAAACCAAAGGTATAAGGGATATAAAAATCAGTCGTTCACTTCTAAGGGACGTGAATTTCGTCAAGCTAGCCAAGGTACTTCATTGAACAGCGACAAGGGAGAAAATAATAACCAGCCCAATGCCTCTCAAAAAGGAGTCGTGTGCCAAATCTGCAATAGAAGAAACCATTCCGCACTTAATTGCTGGCATCGCTTCAATCAAACATTTCAGGCCAAACAAGTTCCTCAGGCGCTAGCTACAATGATGATCGCCGATGGTCAAGATCAACAATGGTTCCCGGATACTGGAGCAACTGCTCATGTCACATCGAAAGCAGGTAATCTCAAGATCTCAACTAAATATTATGGTTCAAAAAAAATAATGGTAGGGAATGGTCAGAAACTTGACATCACACATGTGGGAAATGCTATTGTTAATGATGGGCAAAATTCCATTCTTCTCAAGAATGTTTTGGTGGTTTCAGACATTAAAAAGAATATAATTTCAGTCAGTCAATTAACAGCAGACATGACATATACTTTTGAATTCTCAGCTAATAGTTTTATTGTAAAGGACAAGATGAATCGGTAGATTGTGGCGTCCGGAACCAGACGTGATGGTCTTTACATGCTGGAAAATATAAAAGCAGCGTCAAAATTTCAAGGAGATCAGAAGGTTTTTTTCTCAGTCCGATTTTGGGGAGCAAATAAAGAAGTGTGGCATCATCGTCTTGGCCACATTAATCAGCAGGTAGTAGAATTTTTAGTTAATAAAAAAGCCATCAAAGTTCTTGGCTCGTCTAGTAGCAGAATTTTATGTTCCAACTGTCAATTAGCTAAGTCATGTCATCTTCCATATCTTTCGATTGAAGAACATTGTGATGAATTTCTTGGTCGTGTGCACTATGATCTGTGGGGACCGTCTCCCATCATTGGCTCTCAACAATATAAGTATTATGCAATTTTTGTTGATGAATCTACTCGTTTTATTTGGTTTTATCCAATGCAATTCAAGTCAGAGTTCTGTGAGATTTTTAAATTTTTTCACAAATTTGTGAAAAATCAGTTTGGGAAATGAATAAAATTTTTTCAAACTGATGAATGGGGAGAATTTAATAGTAACAACCTTGCTTCATATCTGCGCGAATGTGGAATCCAACACTTAAAGGCATGTCCTAAAACACCTCCTCAGAATGGAATGGTTGAACGTCGACATCGAACCATAGTTGAACTTGGACTTGCTATGATGTTTCACGCTAGCATGCCAACAAAATTCTGGGTTGAGGCATTTTCTACAGTTGTATGGTTAATAAATCGACTGCCCACACCCACTCTCGATATGAAAAGTCCTTTTCAGCTTGTTTTCCAAAAGGGGCCCGATTATGGATGCATGAGAGTCTTTGGAAGCCGATGTTTTCCTTATCTTCGAGATTATGCCAAGAACAAGCTGGAGCCTCGATCCTTACCCTGTGTTTTTATAGGGTATAGCTCAGCACATAAAGGGTATAAATGCTTATATCCACCAACGAACCAGATTTTCATATCCAGAAATGTTGTTTTTGATGAAAATATATTCCCTTTTCAACAACCTGAGAATCTATTTTCACCAATATCTCACACTCAAGAAAGCGTCACCTACAGGGCATGGCTTGACGACTTCCAGCCAGTTGAAGAAGTTTCTAAGTCTGCTTCTAGCGATGAACTTGAAAATGACTCCATTAGGACTTGTTGTCACAATGACAACCATGATTCGTCTTCAAGTAGCAATCTCTCAAATGCTACAGGCGCTAGCTCTTCTCACATTGATACATATTCTAGTTTTTCTCAAGAGGCCAGCACTGATTTCATGTCACACTCCCAACCAGGTCCACAACTACAACTACCATCTCCTCTCAATTCTCACTCCATGGTCACCAAGGCAAAAGATGGCATCGTTAAACCAAATCCAAAGTACTTCATTGCCCTTTCAGTTCCTTTGGAACCTAAAACAATCAAGGAGGCACTCAAGCATCTAGGATGGGAAAAGCAATGGAGGAAGAAATTGCAGCATTGAATTTGTGCAAAACATGGACTCTAATTCCTTGAACCGCTGATATGAATGTCATCTCCACCAGATGGGTCTTCAAAACTAAGCTGAAAAGCGATGGAACCTTGGATCGTCTAAAGGCTCGACTAGTGGCTCGTGGGTTCAATCAAATTCTTGGAATCGACTTTATGGAAATTTTTTCACCAGTCATCAAACCAGCCACAATTCGCATTGTATTGACTATCGCCTTATCTCGAAATTGGGATATTCGGCAACTTGATGTCAAAAATGCCTTTTTACATGGCGAACTACAAGAAACTGTCTATGTAGAGCAGCCACAAGGATTTGAAGTTCTTACCAAACCAGACCATGTTTGTCGGCTTCATAAAGCTCTCTACGGACTTCGGCAAGCTTCAAGGGCTTGGTATGATAGGTTTGGATTTTTTTTACTCTCAAAAGGTTTCTTTTGCAACATATCAGAGTCTTCTCTCTATATTTGTCATCATAAAAAGGGAACTATCATTCTGTTATATATGTGGATGATATCATTTTGACCGACAACAATAATTTGTTCATTCAAGAATTCATCGCTGAACTTAGTAATGAGTTCTTGATGAAGGATCTAGGGAGCTTGCATCACTTCCTTGGTATTGAGGTTTTCAAAACATCTCAAGGTCTTTTTCTCAGTCAAAAACAATATGCTTACAGCCTCTTAGAACGTGCTGATCTAACAACTTGTAAACCAGCTGTGACTCCTCTAGTTCAGAATTTTCGGCCACCTTCTGAAGATCCATTGTTTGTCAATCCTACACTCTATCGCAGCTTGGTAGGCGGACTGCAATATCTCACGTTCACCCGTCCTGACATCACCTAGAGTGTCAACTATGTCAGCCAATATATGCAGCAGCCTACCCAAAGTCATTTTATGCTTGTTAAAAGAATCCTTCGCTATGTTCATGGAACTATTGAACTCGGCTGCATACTTACACCTCAGTAAGCTTTTCGCTTGCATGCCTACTCAGATTCAGATTGGGCTGGGTGTCAAGAAACACGACGATCCACCACTGGATTTTGTACATTCATTGGCACAAATGCTATCTCCTGGACAACTAAAAAACAGCCAACAGTGGCTCGATCTACAACTGAAGCAGAATATAGATCGATGGCTTCTGCAGCAGCAGAGTTAACATGGCTCTCCTTCATTCTCAAAGGTATCGGCATTCATATTACTGATCCATCGCATCTAATACTGCGACAATATGTCCGCCTTACAAGTCAGCATTAAACCAGTGTTTCACTCAAGAATGAAACACGTTGCCATTGATTATCATTTTTTATGAGAGAAAGTGGTGTTGGGGACCTTAGTTACTCAATATGTTTCTTCATCTCAGCAAGTTGCTGACATTTTTACAAAAGCATTATCCAGATCTGCCACCGAAAATCTCAGAGGCAAACTGGGTGTTGTTCACCCACCACCCAGTTTGAGGGGGCATGATAAGAGTAAATCAGCACAACGTGATTTTAGGGATATTCAAAATATGAAGATGCTGAAGATCAAGGACATCACTCAAGACGTTGAGGATCAAAATACGAAGATGCTGAAGATCAAGGAAATCACTCAAGACGTTGAGGATATTGATATCAATGGAAAGACGAGAATTAAGGAAGACGTTGAGGATTTTGATATCAACAGAAAGACAAAAATCAAGGAAGGCGTTAGGGAAATTGATAAAATTGAAATTACTGAAATTACTTAAAAGGGAGACACGCAGATTTGCTTTGATAAAATCTTCCTTTTACGTAATCCTTCATCCACTCCACAAATCGTGGATCTTGTAAATGTCTTTTGTATATATACTTGTAATAGCTCATTAGAAATGCAACGTGAGAAATTTCCTTTCTTCTTTGTGCTTTCAATTTTCTCACTTCCCTGCCTTGCAAAATCTCTTCTGTGCTTCAGTCATCTTCCCTGCCTTGCAAAGTCCATTAACCAGGATGTTGCAAGTATAGGCGCTAATCTGAATCCCCTTCTTCACTGTCCCCTCCAAGAGTTCCATCGGTGCATCCAAATTACCACACCTAGAATGCCCATCAAACGGAATGTTGTAAGTGAAGCCGTCGGGAACTATACCATTGCTATCCATCTCTCGCAGGAGCTCCTTCGTGTTTTCCATCATCCCCTTCCTACATAACCCATTCAACAACTAATTGTATGTTACCAGATTGGGAGCCACGCCAGTGGCCAGCATCCGATCCCGCAAGCGAAACCCTTCCTCCAAATTGCCGCTTTTGCAGAGGCCGTTGATCAGCGTGTTAAAGGTCACCTTGTTCGGGAAGACACCCTTCGCAATCAACTCTTCTAAACGATGTCGGGCTTCATCAAACCTCTTGCTCTTGCACAAACCATCGATAATGATGTTATAGGTGAAGACATCGGCCTTCTTTGCCTCCTCTCAATCTGCTCCAGGAAATCGAATGCTTCATCCACTTTCCCCAACTTCATCAACGCCTGAATAGCCTTCTTGAATGTGAACACTTCCGGTGGTATTTTTCAGCAGACGGAACAAAAGCTCTGGCGGTCACCCTCCCGTGGAGACGGAGGAGAAGGAGAGAAACAGAAAGGGCTAGGACAGCTCGGGTGACGGAGGAGAGGAGAAGGAGAGAAACAGGAAGAGCTAGGGCAGGTCAGGGTGGAGGGTGGAGACGGGTCGGAGATGGAGGAGAAAGAGAGAGACAATGGCGTTGGGGGCTCCTGGTAGTCGGGGATGGGAGAGCGTAATGGCGTCGTGGCCTCGGGGTCAGGAGCTCCTGGTCGTCGGGGGGCTCCTGGTCGTCGGGGATGGAGAGCGTTCTGTCTGTTCCGAGGGTTAGCTCGGAACAGAATGAGACAAACAAACAATTTATACTCTTGTCCAGTTGTCCGATGTGTCTAGTCTGTCTTGTGGACAGCGTTTGATGGAAAATTTGATTGGACATGACACAGGTGTTCTGTTCTGCATGTCATGTGGCTATCAAACGACCTCTAAGATTACCCGTAAATAAGGGCACACCTAGACAAGTTAGAGTCAGGGGTTTTGTAGCTCCATCCCAACACGTCCTGCCCTCTGATTCCTTGCAAGGGGCTGATACCTAAAAGGCACAACACATTCACTTGCTTTAATTCACTTTTAGACCCGCAAGCAAGGCAAGTTGAACGCCCATCAATGAACTTTTCTCCACTTTACAAACTAGAAGTACATCATCCACATAACTTAAAACCTATCAACCCCTAAAATCCCAGTAGATATTATCCAATCACTTAGCATCGCTAGGCACTTACCAACTCCTAAAATCCTCATGGGTAGAAATGCCAATATAACTGATTTGGATTGGATATCTAACCAAACTGTTCAGAAAAAATTGGATATGAAAAAAAAAATACATATTTGATCAAGGAATCGGATTGGATTAGGATTTAAGAAATGACATGCGATTAGATTCGGATATACATAAATATCTGACCAGATTGGATATGGATTCAGATCAGATTTCTTTATGAACAAATATCCTATATCTTATGTTCTTACATTTTGAAAATTGGATAAAGTTGGTTCCATGTTCTGCTTTGTATTCAAATGTGAATGAAAAAATCAGATTTGGATCGGATTCAAAATCTAATTGTGAAATCAGATATTGGATTCAGATCCAGATATAATTTTTCTTTGTTCGCTCTCAAATCCGAATATGTGAATATTTGAAAAAACAAATACAGTTAAAGGTACGTTCGAATACGATCCGTTGACACCCCTGGTTCAGGAATCTTTAACCAATCCAACTGATACCAAATTTCTTGTTAGAGGGTGGAGTCTGATCCCTACTTAATAGGCTTCCTAACTTCCATGAAAAGTTTCTAAAGACATTACTGTAATTTTGTCATTCTGTGGTGTTACGCTAACCTTCATGTTTAAGAGGGGCAGCCATCATTTGTATTCTTGATTCTGAGTTGGTGGAAAACCTTATACGGCCATGGACGCACGAGAATTCTGGTTCTCCAAACCATGTAAAAAACTGTGTGTTTTTCTTCTTCTTAGTCTTCTCTTGATACGGTGAGTGAGAAGGAGAAAGGGCTTCTTCATTCCTAACATTTCCCATAGAAGATCTTATTACAACAAAAAACAGATAGAAAAAGATGAGATATCTTTTCCTAATCCTTCTTTTCAGCTCACTGATCCACGTCAGTCCCATTTGCCGCCGATAACATTCTGAAACACTTGAATGAGTCCGCAAGGCCTACCTATCATAGAGCATTACGCAGCAAACACTTTCTTAAATTAGATTTTTTTTTTAAATTTTGTTTATTACCAATTCACTATTGAGTCAGCTGGATTACTGAATCAGTCAATCCATAGTAGCGGCTTCATCGGTTCGATTTCAAAATTGCTCTTGTCACCGTAGAGGAGAACGAACGAGGCATCCATGTACAAGAACCAATTCAGCCAACAAAAGAGAATTTGCCTGACGGATCACTTACTAATGGACTTAACCAGTCCACAGACAAAGCTGTTAATTTATTTATTGAAATGACATATTTAAATCCCAAAAATGATTTAATATACAGTTTTCTTGCAATTCAATCCTACGATCATACTACAATATAACATTGATTACTGCATTTGTTTATCACTTTTTTCTCTGTCAGATAATATTTAAGTAAATAGAGAAATTAATGTGTACAACACACGCACACAGATATATCTTCAGAACAGCTGTTGTTTGTGGGAGAGAAGGAAAACGAGAAAAATAAGAAGGTAACATCGATAGTAGTTATTTTTCTGTATCACCACACCATTGCGCTCAGTTCAGTTAATCAATTTTTTGTACTAGAGGTCGTGAAATCTGAACGTGTAGTTCAAAATTACTAAAAAACATAGTTTCAATAGCATATGCTGATTGTGTCATAAAGTTCAACTGGTCGTGATAAGAGTGCCTTTAAGCCCATGAATTTGGATGATTTTGAAAACACACACAATCACATGAGGCAGGTCCAACTCCTTACTCCCAACGGGGTTTCCTCTTTAATTAGGTTGTTAATCATGATTAGATTTAACGAACAGGATTTAATTCAGAAACCGATCCTATGGATGCAGGCAGCACTCAAAAGCTCTCCTATTAAGCAGAAGAAACGGAGAGCTCATGAACGGTTTTACACAGAAAAATAGAAACAAAGGCATCCTTAAAAACCATGAATGAAACTTGAGATGATCATAAACCACTTTGATCTCAATAACAGTTTCCTAACATTATCGTCATCAAAGGACGCAATCAAATGGTTTATATTGTAGGAAAAACGCACAAAGGACACCGAACCTCAGTCCAAATATACTGCACGCTGCAAGTCATATGTACAATTGCATAAAAAGAAACAACAGTGAAGCTCAGTCCAAATATGCTGCAGGTCTTATGTACAATTGCATAGAAAGAGACGCTGAAACTCAGACCAACCTCACAATGAACAAAAAGTTCTGAGTCATACACAACCTACGCGTTTGCCTCCATATTTGATGAGAAAAATGGAAGGAGGAGGCATAGCACCGGTACTTAGAGAAGGTAAGCAGGGTCTGGCACGCTTAAGGCTGACGCACCGCAGGCACGCTTTCCGTTCCCGTGGCCAGCGTCTCTTGGGGAGGCTCGGCCTCGGCGACCTTGGCAGCCGGCGTCTGAGAGAGCGTCTCGACCTTGCTCAGCCTACTGGCTCCCTTACGGATGCCCTTAGTGCTCGGCGGAGGCATGCACCTCCTGGCGACCTTGTCCCTCTTGAGCGACCTCAGCGGGACGACGCAGACCGCCTGCACACCAGACGAGGGAACTGACGGCTTCTGGCTCGCCTGGATACGGTGCAAGTGGCATTTGAAGGAGCCAGGGTGGGACGTAGGCGCACAGATGCATGCTTGCTTTGCGGATCCGCCCCATGAAGAGGACGACGGCCAGGGAAGGGGCGGCGCTGCTGCCTTCACTTGCTTCATGAGGTCCCCGTACGTGATTGCCCGCTGCTTCTGCCGCTCCATAGTCATTGCGACAGCCATCTTCGACAACGGAGACCTGAAAGTTTTTTTTCCAAAATCCTTGAGAAAAACTCTCTCTCTCTCTCTCTCTCTCTCTGCGTAAGCTCTTCAAGTTGAGGATGCAGAAGGAATAGGATAACAAACTATTTCTTACTTTCCGTACGCCGACGGGGTGCAAATCTGAAATAACCCGTCTCCAGACGAATCGAACGTCCAGGACTGTTAATGTAAATCAAAGAAAGAGGAACGTGAAGAACCAGAAGTACTAGAGCTAGAGTAAAGAATAAGGAAAATTCGTGATGATTTCTAATGTTCTCTTCTATCAGATAAGGAAGAAAATCCCAAGCAGAATCTTCACGGAATCCTCTCCGCAAGAATAGGAGGGAGATCAAGAGATAGTAAGACCCACGCGTAAAAAACGGATAGAGAGAAATAGGACACCGACGAAGAACGAGATATGGGTACCAACCCAATTGCTTTCGAAGTCCTCCTTCCCACTTGGTCACGAACTCCACACACTACGCTCGTAAAGAGCATGCGTATGAGATCATCCGGTGAACAGATTGGATTAACAAGACACGACCGTGGATTCCGCTTCCTACAGAGTCTCAACAAAGGAAGAACAGAAAGGAAGAACCACAAGCAACTACAACAAGGGAAAAGAAACATCATTCCACATCTATACCGACCTTTCATGGAGAACACGCAAAACAAACTCAGGGAAACCCTCACTCTCTCCAGTCCTCACACAAAGTAAGCCAAGAAATTAATCGTGTCAAGCAGAAATTCCAAGAGGAGCGAAGAAGCAAAAAGATCGATCATCTTCTTGAAGCAAAATAAGAAATTCGAATCATGTAAGAAAGTATTCCATGATGAAAATTAATACCATAAAAAAACCTAAACCCTGAAGCCACATACCTAAACAAGAATAAGGGAAAACTCGAAAAAGATAGAAATGAGAATGAGCAGTAGCTCTCGAACTTGCAGTAGAAGGAAAGGAGAAAAGCGATCGGCGATCTTCGCAGACACTTGACGGTAAGAGAAATTCAATCCGCGACTCGATCAAGAAAAACGGATACAAAAACCGAGGACATCGCAGCAGCAATCGCTAGAAATCCCAAAAAATCTGCAGAAAACTCCAGAACGCCAAAGTACGAGACAAAATCCAAGCGTTACCGGAAGAAAAAGGAGCGGTCCGTCGAGCTTCGCCGAATCTCGAACTCCTTCCCCATAGCAACGGTACCGGAAACCCCAAAGAATATCGACCGGAAGATGCCGGAGACGGCGACTCTTTTCGGATCTCCGACACGGCGAACTGAGCGGAAGCGTCAGGCGATGAGCGGCATTCTTTCGAAAAAATTCTTTTTTCTCTGCAGTTTCAGTTATCGAACTTGAGATCAATGCGCTTCCTCTTTCCATGCACAAGCTTAAAAGCGACGGGCCGATACGATTCCGTTCCGCTACCGAGTCGCTGACAGATGCAACGTAGAAGGACGACACGTGGACCGAAGCCCTCAGGAGGAGAAACGGCAGGAGATAAAATTTGCAGTTATGAGTTCTTGAGATTAAGAAACGATGGACGGTCAGGATGGTAGGAAGAGGTACGGTACTGGCGTGGTTGAGTCCTTGAGAAATTTTAAAGTCTCGCCGGAAAAAGTCTCGCCGGAATATGCCTTGAGGAAAATAAGTAAAATGAAAATATTGGGAAATTCACAAGAGACTTTAAAATTCGGTGATTTTGTACATTATTTTATTTTTATCTAATTTTTTCATTTTTTATTTTTTAAAAATTTGTCAGGATTTTTCCCAAATTTTTCTTTAAAAAAATTGTCAAAAATAACTGAAGAAATTGATATTTATGACGATGCTCCTCCCATTGACCTTACATGATACCTTTTGCCAATTCAAAAAAGTGAAATGGGGACTATTAAGTTGTCGATCACAGGTACAACTTAGAATCTTCAGTTTGATAAATTATGGATTTTATCGTGAAATTTTTACCACATTAACAAAAGCATGCCAAATCTATAATCTGATGTAATCAACTAACACTCCCTTGATGACCCAATCTTAATATGTAAAGGCTTTCACATGTTAGGGTCTCGTGCAATATCTCATATTCATGAGAGGTCAAGAGAGAGCTTAGTCTATAATATTGTTGAAAATGCACGTATGTTTTCAACTTTAAGAAAAGAATGGCATCCTGGCTGTCACATACTAAGTTGGGCTGATTTGATAAGTTGACAAGTATAAAAAATTATACGTTGATTCATTCTTGTCCTTTAATTTGCTTACATACTAATATTAATGATTCATGTTTGCCTATATTCAAATGAAACGTTAATTCAATTTTACCAACAAAAAAGTTACTTAAGTTTACAAATTTTCCATTAAATATTGAAAAGTTATGCCTACGTACATTTCTTATTCAAGTAATTTAAACGCGAATTAACTGTGATTAATTATTCACTAGCTTGCAGTTGACATTTACGCAAATAAGCTTACAGATGTTTTTAATTGTACTTTTAGTAATATGGAAACGTTAAATATGTTTTTATGTATTGCTTATCGTGAGCAATATCTACATGGAACGACGTTGCTGTCAAATTCATGCACTCTTAATTAGCACAAGCATGGCTAGACGAACCAACTAATCGTAGGGTGCTCCTGTAATGATCTTCTCAAAAGGATACTGACTTGACAGATAAACTAAATACACGATATGAACAGCAACGGCAAAAGAAACTTATTGATTTAGAATCAAACAACCACTAATTTTAAATTTTAATTAACAATATAGAGGAATACATGTGAACAAGGCACCAAAGTGCACATTATTTAATTATTAAGCTCACTGAGTCCATTAGAGAGCAGAATGGCCCTGCAGATCCTTGAACTTCAACACAAAAGAAAGAGGCAAGCTCTCTGTTTTATTCAAGCCCTATTATTATGTAGTTGTAGTAATATATAGCAGTAGATATTCAAGATCATGGTGCTGATTAGTGCACGCGGCCCACAGACGATCAATCAACACCAGATCATGACACTCTTCCAAGGGAAATGGCCGCTGCACTTTCTGTCACCTTGCCCAGGAAGTGGGTGGCGACTACCACCACAATCTCGGTCTTCGAACAGAGTGGCCGGCCTTCCATGGAAATGTTCATACTCATATGATCCTACGCTGTGGTGGTGGTGGTGGTGGTGGTGGTGGCGGTAGTTGTCCTCGATGTTGTGGCAACCACAGTGGCGGTATGTCTCAGAAGGTCCGTCGAAGCATTGGCGTCCATAGTACACCGTCAGGAGGCTTCCGGGATTTGCATTTGCGGTGGAAGAGAGGTTGGTTGTGATGATCACGAGGACCAGGAAGGCGGCGACTAAGGGAAGAAGAGGTCTGGCCATGGCGGCTGGGAGCTAAGTGGGTGGTAAGAAATTATGGGGAGTTGTAATCGCTGCAATGCTTGGCAGGTCGTACCCAACTATTTATAGAATCAAAGATGGGAAGGATTTAGAATGATTCCAAACCATGGTATCATATTTAATTTGGGCGTTGTTTTCATCAGCCATTGACCTGAAAAGATCGCTGTCGATACCACCAGGTTGACTGAATCCCAAACGCGTTTAATGTATTGTCTTCCCACAAGTAAAGGCGATAAATTTAGTTATATATAATATATAAGTCTGGGTTTGGATGAAAAAATTCATCGACATCTCAGGCAGTACAAAGGTTTATTCGATGGCCGAAGGATTTCAGCTCGTATAAAGATAAAGAGAGATGTGGATAAGAATCAATCTGAATTTTTTATCTTTTTTAGATCAAGTATATCATATCTAGCACTTACTAGTTCTCTCTCTCTTTCTCTCCTTCTATATATATATATATATATATATATATATATATATATATATATATATATATATATAAAGGTGCAAATGTATCACCAAGTACTAAATATAATTTCATAGATCTTGTTTTCGTTCGAACAATAGACTTTATCCAATTTCTGAAAGGATCTTCCACGATTAAACAAATTATGTATATATCATTTATGTGAAATATATAGCAATTAGAGTTGGGATGAATACATCAATATCTCATAAGTAGGAAGAGTAGTATCAAACCTTTTTGTTTATACAGTAATATTCTCTCGCAGATTTTGTACAACCAAGGGATTGCATGGTATTTATTATGAGACGTGGACTTTGTTATATTTTCTGAACGATGAAAATCAGTATATATTAATATATATTGGGCACATCGAATTAATGCAGACAATTTTTTATTTACTAACGTCAATTGAAACGTTCAAATGGTGCCATCTATTGATTAAGTTCATAGAAAGCCAAGTGTTCTTACACCGAAATATATTAAACATGTGAGGCCATGACACGGTAAGTTCAACGGAATGAGTTAAAATATTTGACACATTATTTTGATTATTCTGCGAGCCAATCAGGGCCTTTGTCAACTAAGCTGGAATATCAGTGTCTATTCAAAATGTTGTCATAACTCATAAGACCGTTGAGATAAATAAATCCATGGACAAGATTGTTGTATTACCACAACATTTATAATATAAAGGATAGCTGTTAAATATGTATAAAAGAGTGCTTTTGATTCATCAAAAGATTGTTATATTACCATAACATGTATAATAATGTGTAGGAATATATATAATACAAATTAATTTTAGTAATACATTTACCACATATATGAAACTAATATATATATATATATATATATATATATATATATATATATATAT
>JAANDH010001913.1:0-17022 GCA_011799765.1 Nymphaea thermarum | reverse complement strand
AACGTGGAAAACCCTCAACTCGAGGGAGAAAAAACCACGAATGAGGAGGAGTTGGTGCCCACTAGCCGCCAGACTCTCTCTCTCCTTAGATTCTCATTTTCTCATAAGGATTAGGGTTACATGACTTAAGTAGTGCCCAACACGGGCTACAAGACGGGTCGGGTATGGATCCGGACCCGAAACATACGATCTATCAACAATATTCATTTCTGTCATTATTAAAACATCATTTTTATCATTTATTAAGTTGTCTATTACATTTTTCATTTATTTTACCTTTTTCTAATTTTAATCATTTTTTAAAAAAATTGCTAGATTTTTCCAAAATTTTTCAAGATGTTCAGCTTTGCCCAAAAATACCCTAGAAAAACATTTAAAACCAGTTAACATATTTATGACTATGATTCCAACAAGATGATGGAACCACTTTGAAAGATGTTGGATATACTCTGTCCCTGTGCTTTTGCGTCTGGATGTATGTGCTTTTGCGTCTGAGCCTAATGAAAATGAACCTCTACTTGAACTCTTTTTCATCATTGTAAGACTTGTCCGCTGTATTGTTACACTGCAGGTACGATGCAGAATCATAGGCAAACGTATCTGTAGTCTACTAGACACAGACTCTTTTGACATAAAACCTCTTGGGATAGCTTCAAGCATAAATACTCTGAAACAAATGTTGGAAGGAACAGATCATTCAAAAGATGGCGAAGTTTGCATGATCGGAATATGTGGTCAAGGTGGAATCGGGAAATCCACACTGGCGATGGCCCTCTATAACGAGCTGTCTCAAGACTTTGAAGGTAGGTGTTGCTTCCTCTCAGATATCAGGGAAAAGGAAAAGATGAGCAAAATTTTTGGAGTAAGTGAGCCGATGAATAAGGATAATGGCATTAACCTGATGAAGAAAAGGCTTGGAAGCAATAAAGTTTTCTTGATTTTGGATGATGTGGATCATGCCCGTCAACTCGAGGCTTTTTACAGCTGACCGCCGGAAAAATGAAGAGTGGTTTATGCTGGGAAGTAAGATTATTGTGACAATAAGGAACAAAGAAGTGCTCCTCCAACATGAAATCAAAGAGGAAGATATTTATTTCCCTGAAGGATTGGGCATAAAGCACTCACTACAACTATTTTGTCACCATGCATTTAGCAGCCACCAACCGTCGGCGGAATTCGATGAGCTATCCCAGAAGGTTGTGAAGGTAGCAGGTGGCCTGCCGCTAGCACTTATAGTATTTGGCTCATTCTTTTACGACATAAAAGACAAGCGAGAATGGGAAGATAAGTTGAAAATATTGAAAAGAGATCAGCATGAGGACATCCTTAAAAGATTGAGAATAAGCTACGATGGGCTACATAATCACAGGGAAAAGTGCGTCTTTCTAGACATAGCATGTTTCTTCATTGGATGGCATAAAGAACATCTAGTTTATATGTGGGAGGGTTGTGGTTATGCTCCGAATACCACACTTAGAGTTCTTCAACACAGATCTCTTATTAAGATCAATGAGGGCAGCTTCCTTGAAATGCACGACCAAATCCGAGACATGGGGAGAATGATAGTTCAAGAAGAAGGCAGCAACGAACCTATGAAGTACAGCAGGCTGTGGATTGCAGAGGACGTATCAAAGGTGTTGGAGTACGCAGAGGTATGGTCAAAACTGATTTCTGCCCTGCTTTTCTTGTTAGTATTAACAAGCAAGGGGGTACTTAAGTCTTGGTTGGAATTTTGCTTCTTAATTTCAGTAGAGCAGCATGACAATTTCCACCCCTTTTCTCTTGTCTAGGAAGAGGAACAACTAATGTGATGATAAAGTTGAAAGCAACCTTAGATGATGATCTCTTTGTTTTGGTGAACATTTAGGTTTCAATGTTGAGGGACAACAATATCCAGGGCTTACATTAGTCGGGAGATGATATAAAGCGTTTGAGGTGGGAAGCGATGGAGGCGATGCCGAAGCTCCAGACGATCATAGCTGGTGCAACAGATACGAGAACTGAAAATCAAGAAGATGCATCTCAAGGAAAATATGGAGATGGTCGAACATCTGATAATGAAGAGGCATCCAAAGGGGAAGAGATGCGGCTGCCAAGGAACACAAAATTGCTCTATTGGAGGTGGTGTTGCCGTAAGACACTCACATTCCACAACAGCCTGCACGAGCAGCTTCTCATCCTCGACCTCCAATATGGTCAATTTCGGTGCTTGGAATCACTTAACATGGTGAATCTCCACCTCTCTCAGCTTCCCTTAGGCCCCGTTTGATTGTCGGGGTAAAAGTTGAGGAGCAGGTGAAATCTGTGCGGGCTCGTGAAATTTCACCCGCCCATCTCACGTCGTATCAAACGGCGGGAAATGTCACCCGAAAAATCATCTTTGATCGGGTGCAATTTCACCCGTGAAAAAGTGAGGTCGGACTTTTTAGCGGAGACAAAGTCGAGAGCCGTTAGGGCTCTCGCTTTTTCCCTCTCACGCCCATTTTCCCCTCATTTCACCCGTCTCCTCCTCCCTCGCAGTCGAGAACATCTCCCTTCTCGCCGACAGGGAAGAGGGACGCAGAGACAGGGATAGTCGTGCGGGCCATAGCTCCCACCGTCGCCGCTTCGCCATCGCCACTGTCGGTGCACAGCCAGTTCCCCACCGCCACAGTCGATGCTCCTCCACTGGGCCACCATTCGCCATCACCACATGTAAGGGTTTCTCTCTTGCTCTCGCTGATGCCTTCCTTTTTCTGTCTTTCTCTCTTGCTCTCGCTGTCCCCCTTTCTGCTCTTGCTGATGCCTGGATATTCTCGGCAGCATCCCTTTTCACCGGCAGTGAAGAAGACTTCACTAGGTTCTTTCTGCCTCTCTTTCTCTTTCATCCTCTGAATGGCTTGCTTGATAAACTTTCTTTCAGTAGCATAACTTGCCTTTTGCTTGTTTCTTTTATGAGGAAAATATGCGTGTTCTGTCTTCATTTTGCTGTTAGGATTTCGTGGTGTTACTTTTCTGCAAGTAATTTATTTGATCTTATAGCTCAAACGGCCCAATATTCCACCTCATCATCTTTGATCTGCACACAGAGTCAAACAACCATCACAATAGATACTTGGAATTTCGTTTTTCAACTGCCCAGACATGTTCATCTATGTCCGTGAATCGACATCCACAAGAACAAACTATCATGGCTGAACCATTGAACTGGTCAAGTGAATGGGGATTTTGAACAGTCACGAGACCAAAAGTTCTCCATGTAGGGACACTGGAGACAACTTTCATTCAATGCAAATGGCTATCATTCCTGAGATGGGTGCTCGTTTGCTTTCGTCTTCCTAATATGGTTTCTTTTCTATGTTATCGTCTATCAACTTTCTTCATGCAAGATTTTTCATATTGAAAACTGTAGTTGTGCAGAAATATTGTACAAAACATTACTATGGAAGACAACTGTTGAGAAAATCTAATGTGGACTGAACCACAAATGGACTACTTAGTCCAGCTTCTTGTGGAGCATTTACGCATGCTTGGTATGAAATCTGGTGGAGGTTTGAAGTCTAAAGCTTATAATGCAATTGAAAAAAGCATGATGGAAAGATTCAGTCCAGAATTCACTAAAGACAAATAAAAAACAAATTGAAGTATTCCAAATCCAACTTGTCAGTCATGAAGGAAATGTTGAATACAAGTGGGTTTGGCTACGACCCAATTAACAAATGTATTGAGGTCGACCCCCAAGTATGGAGTGATTACATTGAGGTAAGTTATACAATTCATACTGTTAGGTTTCGTCTCACATGTCTTTACTTGTACAATGCATATAAACACATGAATTTTTTCAGAAATATCCGAATAGGAAAAAGTACAGAGGGCCAAAGTAATGGAGATACTATGATGAGTTCGCCGAGGTGTATGACGATTCTCATGCAACTGGCAAAGACGCAGACACATTGAACAACATGCTACATGATGACACTGAACCACTCCCATCTACACCTGCATCTCAGTCAGCTCCTTTGTACATGCAACCTGATAGCGAACAATCATTCACACAGATGCTTTATGATGATAGTCCCCTACAATTGCCAGTACCTCCAACTCGTACAACTGAAAATCCGACAATGACAACTAATACAACTACACGTAGGTCAAAAAGGAACAGGGTCAACCAATGATGACGTATATTACAATTTGTTGAACGGTATAGCTGAGAATGTAGACACCCTCACACATACTTGTAGAGGGTTTCAATATGTCAAATGTTGCAAAATTTTGCAAGGGATGGTGGACACTGGGCTCCTAGATAGTCATACACGACTGATGAGTATGGACATGTTAGCAGAGGCACCAATTCCATGATCTTTGTCAACATTCTACCTTCAGACCGGGTGTCATGGTTGACACATAAACTTGCTGATTCGTAGGTAAGACTTGATCGTTTATATATTCGATGGTTCATTATTTAACGTTGGTAAGACTTGTAACAACACACTACATGATCAAATGTATCACAATCAAGTCTTACCTACGAATCAGCAAGTCTACGTGTGTCAACCATGACACCCGGTTTGAAGGTGGAATGTTGACAAAAATCATGGAATTGGTGCCCTCTGCTAACATGTCCATACTCTTCGGTCGCGTATGATTATCTAGGAGCCTAGTGTCCACCAACTCTTGCAAAATTTCGCAACATTTGACTTATTGAAACCCTCTACAAGTATGTGTGAGGGTGTTCACATTCTCAGCTATACCGTTCAACAAATTGTACTAATATACGTCATCATTGGTTGACCTGTTTCTTTTTGACCTATGTATAGTTTTATTAGTTGTCATCGTCGGATTTTCAGTTGTAGGAGTTGGAGGTACTGGCGATTGAAGGGGAGGACTATCATCAAAAAGCATCTGTGTGAATGATTGTTC
The DNA here is from genome assembly GCA_011799765.1 of Nymphaea thermarum. Classification (NCBI taxonomy): domain Eukaryota; kingdom Viridiplantae; phylum Streptophyta; class Magnoliopsida; order Nymphaeales; family Nymphaeaceae; genus Nymphaea; species Nymphaea thermarum. The sequence continues at coordinate 12,120 of JAANDH010001913.1, read as the reverse complement.
GCTATCAGGTTGCATGTACAAAGGAGCCGACTGAGATGCAGGTGTAGATGGGAGTGGTTCAGTGTCATCATGTAGCATGTTGTTCAGTGTGTCTGCGTCTTTGCCAGTTGCATGAGAGTCGTCATACACCTCGGCGAACTTATCATAGTATCTCCATAACTTTGGCCTTCTGTACTTTTTCCTATTCGGATATTTTTGAAAAATTCATGTGTTTATATATTGCACAAGTAAAGACATATGAGACAAAACCTAACAGTATGAACTGTATAACTTACCTCAATGTAGTCACTCCATACTTGGGGGTCGACCTCAATACATTTGTTAATTGGGTCGTAGCCAAACCCACTTGTATTCAACATTTTCGGGTTTGAAATACTTCAATTTGTTTTTTAAATTGTCTTTAGTGAATTCTGGACCGAATCTTTCCATCATACTTTTTTCAATTGCAGTATAAGCTTTAGACTTCAAAACTCCACTAGATTTCATACCAGGCATGCGTGAATGCTCCACAAGAAGCTGGACTAAGTAGTCCATTTGTGGTTCAGTCCATGTAAGATTTTCCCTTGATGGACCGCTGTCTTCCATGGTAACGTTTTGTACAATATTTCTTCACAACTACAGTCAATATGATAAATCTTGCATGAAGAAAGTTGATAGACGATAACAGGGAAAAGAAACCATATTAGGAAGACAAAAGCAAATGAGCACCCATCTCTGGAAAAATCTAAACGACAGACATGCTTGTAAGGAACTATCAATGTGATGCATCAAGCAATAGAGAGAGCAATTCAAACAACAATTTATTTGCTCTATGAACTATCATTGTTTTGGAAAATGGATAAAATGGAGCTGCGATGTTTGTTGCATGCATGGAGGACTTTGAAAACAGTGAGATGATATCAATCAACTAAAGAGCAATTCAAATAACAAAGTGAATGGAGAGACCTTGATGTAGTCCCTATCTATTTGAGCCACTAGCTGGACGTTGCAAAAGTTATGATTCAGATACTGTAAGATGAGGAGCTTTACAAAGATATATGTCAGATCCTTGAAGGAGGAATAGGAACAAAAATTATGCAAAACAAGTGTTCATGAAAGAATGGCCTCTTCCTTAAAATAGTTTTAGCGTGTTTTGTTTCTCTTCCAATCGATCTTTTGTAAACAAGCAGGTGCGAACATTGTTGCGGTTAAATACAGATCCTAGCGGAGCCTAACCAAGGGCTGCTAAGTTGGCTTAGAGTTCAGGAGACTCAGGCCGCACCGGTGCTTAAAGGTGAAAATAAAAAGTTGTATCATGAATCTCTCTGTACTGGTGCGTACAAGAAGAACCCAAGAATCTGGTTATGTATTATATTCATGTGTATGGTGCCATTCTTCATTGATGAGCGCACAAGCATGAAATGATGAGGATAGATGTAGCAGCCTAACTTTAACCCCTTCTCCTTTTACTTTATTCTGTACATAAGCATAAGCGTTTCATGAACTAGGTAAAAATTTTAATTATAGTGCTGAATGATTACAAAGGAAAAAGGGGGGGAAATAATCCTATTGCCTAGTCCTGCATTTGTGTCACTAGAAAGAATGAAGTTAGCATAGCAAAACCAGAATGTTGACCCAAAACACTTTCTCATTATCTTCTACTATTTATCTAATCAATGCCTAACTTCACACCACTATGAAGAGCTTAACGTAAGACAAGTCGAAAAGGAACACCACTGTTGAAATTAGAAAGTTTGTTTTTAAATGTGGTAGTTATTTGACTATTTAAGAGTTAGGGTTCCTTTCTGTCCTTTTAATATTTTATTTGTCCTTCTCTTGTAACTGCCTCAGCCGTGCCCTAATCTCCCTTTAAGTTGAGATTAGAGCACGAGATCAATATATCTTTTTTTCGTCTCTCTCTCTCTCTCTCTCTCTCTCCCTCTCTCGTTCTCCCCTTCTTCATCACGTAACATGGTATCAGAGCCTACGCTGGTGTGATCGACTCAGGTTTGCTGGCATGATCCTCTCGTGCCTTCCTTGCGGTATTGATTCAGTCTGCTGGCGTGAACCAATCGTCTCAGACTTCTCGTACGTGAGCATCTCAAGTTGTTGCTGGTGTGATCGCTGGTTTCCCCTATTTTTTTCTTCTTGCGTGGAAGAGGACCTGATCTCGCCTATGTGGAAGGCGTGATCAGATCCTCTAGTGGAGTGCGTGGATAAGGTTATGGGCTGTTGATGGACGCTGTTGAGAGTATTTGAGTGGAACGTTATGTTGTTAGTGGCTGTGGTGTAAGGTATGATCAGAAGTTTTGGTGACGCAGAACATGTTTTGCTGATTTTTTTTACGAAAGATATGGACGTGCTGTTTAAGAGTTGAGGTTGGGAATAGTAGAAGCAACGACAGACCTTGTTTGTAAGGTTTTTCAGCAAGTTATTTTCTGGCGTGTTTTTCAGCAGGCTGTATTCCCTGTTCTTGTCTGGCGTGTTTTTCAGCAAGCTATTTCCAGCAAGTTGTTATTTTCTGGTGTGTTTTTCAGCAGGCTATTTTCAGCAAGTCACTATTTTCAGCAAGTTATTCCCTGTCCGTTTTTGGTGTGGTTTCAGCAGGCTACTTTTATTTGCTGTTTGGGGATGTGAAAGAAACGTGTGCATGTTCCTTTGTTTCGTGTTTTTCCTGTTGTCCTCGTGAAGTTGCTGCTTATATACAGTTTATCTTGGTATTCTTATCCTTGCTATGATTTATTATGGCTGAGAGCCGAAATTCCGAGGGTGGTAACGATCACAAAGGAGGTGGAAATCCCTTCTCCTATGGATCTACAGTTAAATTAGATGGAACTGTGGTCCAGATCCTTTATGTTGTCAGTTAAAGGTCAGAAAGAGACACATAATTGAAGAGGATGAGCCTACTAACAAGTCAGGGAAGTACATAACCTGGGAAGAGGACGACAACATGGTAATGTCGTGTGTTAGAATATATTGTAATGAGGAACCGGGTCCAGATATGGACCCGGTCCTGTGGGGCGCGGGTACCGAGGCTGGCTCGATACCCTAGGCAGCACTTCTTCTCTCCCTCCTTATATTTGTCACTTACATGTAATCGTTGAGTTAAGTGATATTGATTTTCTCTCTCCTAGGGTTGCGGTTTGCCCCTAGGTTAGAGCTTCTCCGTGGTTTTTCACCTCTTCACGAGGTTTTCCACGTATATCGTGTGTTTCTTCTTCTCCCTTCGTGTGTTGCTTGTTTCTACATCGTGGATTATGAATAGTGTTCAACCTCAAATTGCTTCTATTACGTACTATACTACTGCGAAGGAGATGTGGGACTTTCTTAGACAGACATATTCTCAAGATAAGAATGTGAGTAAAATCCTTCAAGTTGAAGAAGAGTTGCACAATCTCTGACAGGGAAGTCAGGATTTATCTCAATACTTTGCCACAGTTAAAGCCACTTATGAACGTTTGAAATTCTTGCGTCCTCCGTGCAAATCGTGTTATAAGTCACACTTTGAACCTACTATGGTTGCAAAGCTTCTTGCTGGTCTCTCTCCTGAATATGCTGCTGTTAAGGATCAGATGCTCACTGGAAGTGAAATTCCTGACCTCCCTGATGGGTACAACAGACTTAGCTGGCTTGCTATTAGTCTGTCTCAACCAGCTGGTGCGATGCCTGCCTCTGCACTTGCTGTGGGGGGTGGTCGTGGTCATGGCTCCACCTATAGTACAAGAGGAAGAGGTATAGGTCGTGGAACTGGGGGCCGTGGGAGGTTCCAATGCACCTATTGTGGTAAGATTGGTCATTTAGAGGATCGCTGTTGGGATAAACATGGTCGCCCATCCTCTTTTTCACAAGGAAGAAATATGGTCACCAAACAAGGCAAGAGCTCTACTTACTCGTCTATGGGTTCTGCACAGACTGCCACTCCTACAGTGGAGGACTCTTCGCGTAGTATAGCTCCAGAGACAGTTAGCATTGACAGAGTTGAGTATGAGCAATTTTTGGCACACAAAGCCTCACAGGCTTCAGCTTCTACAGCGGTGACTGATCGAGCCTTCTCAGCGGGTCCTTCCACGTCTGACTCAGGTACTTCATGGATTATTGATTCAGGAGCATCGAGACATTTCTGCAGCAGACCCAAGTCTTTTACTACTCTGCATAAATTTTCCCAGCCACGTCATGTAACCATTGCAGATGGCCCATATTGGGTTATGGAGATGTGAAACTCTCTAAGTCTATGACTATTCCACATGTTTTATATGCTCCTGAATTTCCATCTCATTTACTCTTTGTTAAACAGTTGACTACTGATTTACACTGTCGTATTATTTTTTACCCTGGTTCATGCTCATTTCAGGACTTGCAAACTGGGAAGACGATTGGTGGCGGCTATGAGAAAGGGGGCGTTTACATCCTGTCGACTCCTATGAGCCTTGCTGCTACCTCTTCTACATAAGAGTCTACAGTCTTCCAGTGGCATCTCCGGCTTGGTCACCCTTCAGCACCCAAGCTCCGTTCTCTCCTTCCTAATCTCTCTGTTCCAGAGTCTTTTCAATGTGAGGCTTGTCAACTGGGCAAGCACACACGTAGTAGTTTTCCTTCGAGTCTTAGTCCTTCCAGTCAAGGGTTATTTGATCTTCTTCATGTTGATGTGTGGGGGCCTAGCAGGGTTGCTAGCCGAAATAAGTTTAGGTACTTTCTTGTCGTTGTTGATGATTATTCTCGAGTCTGTTGGGTATTCCTTTTGAAGGAAATGTCTGAAGTAATTTGTATTCTCAAAAACTTGATTATTGAAATAAAGACTCAATTTGGTTCTGTTGTTAAGTGTATCCGCACTATAATGCTCTTGAGTTCAAATCATCTATCTTAATGACCTTTTATGCTGAAAATGGTATTTCTCCCCAATTTACCTGTCCTCATACTTCACAACAGAATGAAGTTGCTGAACGAAAGCATCAGCAACTTCTAACTGTTGCTCGTACCCTAATGCTTCATAATCATGTTCCTGCATACCTATGGGGTGATGCTATACTCATGGCTTGCTACTTGACCAATCGTTTTCCATCATTGACCACAAAGTACCTATCAAACTTGTTTATCCCAATCGTGGCTTGTTTTCTGTTGCTCCAAAAGTGTTTGGTTGTACCTGTTTTGTACACATTCTTGGACCTAAACGTGATAAACTGGCAGCTCAAGCCATTAAGTGTGTGTTCATTGGCTATCCTCGAAACCAAAAAGGGTACAAGTGTTTTGATCCGACAACTCAAAAAGAGTATATCGGTGCGGATGTCACCTTTTTCGAGTCTCAGTCTTACTTTAGTCATACTTCTGCCTCAACCGAAGTACTGTGTCCTATCCCTTTACCTATTCTTCCTATCCCGTTGCAATCCTTTCCATCTCCTACTCTCACTATGAATAAGTTTCAGGACCCTCCATTGGTCTACATTCGGCGACAGGACCCCTCTCATGGTCGACCATCAGACTCTTCTCAAGATGTAAGGTCCACTGAAGTGAGTATTCCTGACATCATTCCTTTAGATGACTTGCCTATAGCCCTGCGCAAAGGCAAGAGATAGTGTACCATGCATCCTATCTCTCACTTTGTTTCCACTGCCCATCTTGATGATAACTTACAACAGTTTCTGAAGGCTATGACAGTTCATACTGTCCCAACTTGTCACAACAGGCCTTACTAGATTGTAAATGGCGAACCGCTATGCAAGATGAGATGGATGCTCTCGTACAGCGTGGTACCTGGGAGTTTGTTGATCCGCCTAGAGATTGTGACATCGTTGGCTCCAAATGGGTATTTACGGTTAAATATAATTCAGATGGGTCATTAGAGCGATACAAGGCTCGATTAGTAGCTAAAGGTTACACTCAGACATACGGAGTTGACTTCTTTGAGACGTTCTCTCCAGTTGCACGTTTGGGTACTATTCGCCTTGTTATTTCTGTTGCAGTACACTCTGATTGGCCTATGTATCAGCTTGATGTGAAGAATGCCTTTTTGTATGGTGATCTTGAGGAGACAGTATATATGCAGCAACCACCAGGGTTCGAAAGACGGGGGAGTGTAGTAAAGTGTGCCGATGAACACAACGCTGCGAGGGAGGAGGAGATGCAAGTCGAGAGGGGAAAATGGGCGTATAAGAGAGGGGAAATCGAGAGCCCTAACGGCTCTCGACTTTGTCTTCGCGAGAAAGTCCGACCTGTGAGGTCGGACTTCTTCACGGGTGAAATTTCACCCGATCGAAGATAATTTTTCGAGTGAAATTTCACGCTGTTTGATACGGCGTGAGATGGGTAGGTGAAAGTTCACCCGTCCGTACAGATTTCAACTGATGCACAGGAAAAATCCTGTGCATCAAACGGGCCCTAACATTTGTTTGTTGGCGTAATACCTTCACCTCATTGATTATGATTAATACTAATGGTACTAGTTAAATTTCTTTATTTTTGAAGTCTTAAAAAAGGATAAAAGCCTCAATGAGTGAGTTTCTAAATTGAGTAACTCGAAGGCTAAATTTTGACATGACTACTTGATTACTACAGTTCCAAATTTAGCCAAAAATAGTTTGGCCATTACAAGCAATTATAGTCCTTTTACAAAGCAATGTTCTTAGCAAATGCTTTCTAAAAATGTTGTGGTGTAATAAGTGATGGAACTAGTACAGTTACTGTTGCGTGTTGAGGAATGAGAGAACGAGAGAGAGGAGAAGAGGAAGAGAGTGAGGCGGTAAAAGACTCTATTTCATTATCGTGCTCTAATCTCTACTTAAGGTGAGATTAGGGCACGGCTAAGGTATTTACAAGAGGCAACAAAAATATTAAAATGACAAAACAGAACCCTACTTCTTAAATAGTCAAATAACTACCACACTTAAAACAAACTTTCTAATTTCAACCCTCCCCTCAAGCTAGAGCATAGATATCAACCATGCTCAGCTTGTTACAACATCTAGAGAAATCACCAATTGGGAGAGCTTTAGTAAACATATCTGTAGCTTGGTCTTCAGAAGCGACATGAACAGTGGACACCACACCTTCTTTTATAAGATCACGAATATAATGACAATCCACCTCAATGTGCTTAGTTCTTTCATGAAAAACTGGATTGTTTGCAATATAAGTGGCTGCCTTATTATCACAGTACATTTTCATTGGAAGAGGAACTTGAATACTCATATTCGTTAGCATAGATTTAACCCATGTAATCTCAGTCGCCGTTTGAGCCATTGCTCTATATTCAGATTCTGCACTTGATCTAGAGACTACATTTTGTTTCTTGCTTCACCATGATATGAGATTACCCCCAACAAAGACAAAGAAGCCAGTTGTAGACCTTCTATCATCAACAGACCCTGCATAGTCGGCATCACTATAGGCAACAACATCAAGAGATTCACCTTTCTTAAAAAAGAGACCTCTGCCTGGGGATGATTTTAGGTATTTCAACACCATCATCGCCGCATCCCAGTGGACTTTTCTAGGCTTTTCCATAAATTGGCTTAATTTTCCGACTGCGAAGCTTATATCTGGCCTTGTTACAGTAACATAAAGTAGTTTCCCAATGAGAGACTTGTAAGATCGAGAATCGACTAGTTCTGATTGATCATCATGAAGGTGAATACGTGGATTCATAGGAAGATTAGCCGGCTTGGTCCCTAGCATCCCTGTGTCCTGCAGTAAATCAAGGACATACTTCCTTTGAGACAATGCTACACCTTCTTTGTTTTTCACAACTTCAATCCCAAGAAAATATCTCAAATGACCAAGATCCTTCGTGACAAAGTGTTTTTGAAGAAAAGCCTTTGTAGCAAATATTTCTCGACCACAATCACCTGTCAAAATAATGTCGTCAACATAAACTATCATGACAACTATACCTGTGGAGGTTGTCTTGATGAATAGAGAATGATCCAACGGAGATCGTTCAAAACCACATTGTGAAACCACCTCTGATAATTTGTGGAACCATGCCCTAGGACTTTGTTTAAGTCCATAGATAGCCTTCTTCAACCGACACACTTTACTACACTCCCCCTGTCTTTCGAACCTTGGTGGTTGCTGCATATATACTGTCTCCTCAAGATCACCATACAAAAAGGCATTCTTCACATCAAGCTGATACATAGGCCAATCAGAGTGTACTGCAACAGAAATAACAAGGCGAATAGTACCCAAACGTGCAACTGGAGAGAACGTCTCAAAGAAGTCAACTCCGTATGTCTGAGTGTAACCTTTAGCTACTAATCGAGCCTTGTATCGCTCTAATGACCCATCTGAATTATATTTAACCGTAAATACCCATTTGGAGCCAACGATGTCACAATCTCTAGGCGGATCAACAAACTCCCAGGTACCACGCTGTACGAGAGCATCCATCTCATCTTGCATAGCGGTTCGCCATTTACAATCTAGTAAGGCCTGTTGTGACAAGTTGGGACAGTATGAACTGTCATAGCCTTCAGAAACTGTTGTAAGTTATCATCAAGATGGGCAGTGGAAACAAAGTGAGAGATAGGATGCATGGTACACTATCTCTTGCCTTTGCGCAGGGCTATAGGCAAGTCATCTAAAGGAATGATGTCAGGAATACTCACTTCAGTGGACCTTACATCTTGAGAAGAGTCTGATGGTCGACCATGAGAGGGGTCCTGTCGCCGAATGTAGACCAATGGAGGGTCCTGAAACTTATTCATAGTGAGAGTAGGAGATGGAAAGGATTGCAACGGGATAGGAAGAATAGGTAAAGGGATAGGACACAGTACTTCGGTTGAGGCAGAAGTATGACTAAAGTAAGACTGAGACTCGAAAAAGGTGACATCCGCACCGATATACTCTTTTTGAGTTGTCGGATCAAAACACTTGTACCCTTTTTGGTTTCGAGGATAGCCAATGAACACACACTTAATGGCTTGAGCTGCCAGTTTATCACGTTTAGGTCCAAGAATGTGTACAAAACAGGTACAACCAAACACTTTTGGAGCAACAGAAAACAAGCCACGATTGGGATAAACAAGTTTGATAGGTACTTTGTGGTCAATGATGGAAAACGATTGGTCAAGTAGCAAGCCATGAGTATAGCATCACCCCATAGGTATGCAGGAACATGATTATGAAGCATTAGGGTACGAGCAACAGTTAGAAGTTGCTGATGCTTTCGTTCAGCAACTTCATTCTGTTGTGAAGTATGAGGACAGGTAAATTGGGGAGAAATACCATTTTCAGCATAAAAGGTCATTAAGATAGATGATTTGAACTCAAGAGCATTATAGTGCGGATACACTTAACAACAGAACCAAATTGAGTCTTTATTTCAATAATCAAGTTTTTGAGAATACAAATTACTTCAGACATTTCCTTCAAAAGGAATACCCAACAGACTCGAGAATAATCATCAACAACGACAAGAAAGTACCTAAACTTATTTCGGCTAGCAACCCTGCTAGGCCCCCACACATCAACATGAAGAAGATCAAATAACCCTTGACTGGATGGACTAAGACTTGAAGGAAAACTACTACGTGTGTGCTTGCCAAGTTGACAGGCTTCACATTGAAATGACTCTGGAACAGAAAGATTAGGAAGCAGGGAACGGAGCTTGGGTGCTGAAGGATGACCAAGCCGGAGATGCCATTGGAAGACTGTAGACTCTGAGGTAGAAGAAGTAGCAGCAAGGCCCATAGGAGTCGACAGGATGTAGGCCATTGCTTATAGCCGCCACCAATCGTCTTCCCAGTTTGCAAGTCCTGAAATGAGCATGAACCAAGGTAAAAAATAATACGACAGTGTAAATCAGTAGTCAACTGTTTAACAGAGAGTAAATGAGATGGAAATTCAGGAGCATATAAAACATGTGGAATAGTCATAGACTCCGAGAGTTTCACATCTCCATAACCCAATATGGGTGACAGTCTACCATCTGCAATTTTTACATGACGTGGCTGGGAAAATTTATGCAGAGTAGTAAAGGACTCGGGTCTACTGCAGAAGTGTCTCGATGCTCCTGAATCAATAATCCACGAAGTACCTGAGTCAGACGTGGAAGGACCTGCTGAGAAGGCTCGATCAGTCACCGCTGTAGAAGCTGAAGCTTGTGAGGCTTTGTGTGCCAAAAATTGCTCATACTCGACTCTGTCAATGCTAACTGTCTCTGGAATTATGCTAGGTGAAGAGTCCTCCAATGTAGGCGTGGTAGTCTGTGCCGAACCCATAGACGAATAAGTAGGGCTCTTGCCCTGTTTGGTGACCATATTTCTTCCCAACAACGATCCTCTAAATGACCAATCTTACCACAATAGGTGCATTGGAACCTCCCACGACCCCCAGTTCCACGACCTATACCTCTTCCTCTGGTATTATAGGTGGAGCCCTGGTCACACCAGCTGGTTGAGACAGGCTAATAGCAAGACGGCTAAGTCTGTTGTATGCATCAGATAGGTCAGGAATTTCACTTCCAGTGAGCATCTGATCCTTAGCAGCCGCATATTCAGGAGAGAGACCAGCAAGAAACTTTGCAACCATAGTAGGTTCAAAGTGTGACTTATAGCATGATTTGCACGGAGGACGCAAGTATTCAAACGTTCATAAGTAGCTTTGACTGTGGCAAAATATTGAGATAAATCCTGACTTTCCTGTCGGAGATTGTGCAATTCTTCTTCAACTTGTAAGATTTTACTCACATTTTTATCTTGAGAATATGTCTGTTTAAGAAACTCCCACATCTCCTTTGCAGTAGTATAATCTATGTCACACAGACTCGTCTAAAACCAGCCGAGTCCCGTGTCGACTCGCCGACACGGCGACTCGGCTAGACACGGCTAACATTAAAAATTAAAAATTTAATGTTTTTTTTTTTCATTTTATCAATTTTTTATGATGCATCCAGTTATTTCCATGAACAATCCTTTCAAATATTCAGTACTTTTGTGATAAAACACATTTTCTCACAAGATTGTACTATTAATTTAATGTTTTTTAATCTTATCAGCCGTGTCCGCGTATCTGAAAATTTTGAAAACTGCCGTATCCGCACCCGTATCCCCGTATCCGCACCCGTATCGCATCCGCACCCGTGTGACATAGAGTATAATACGTAATAGTAGAAGCAATCTGAGGTTGAACACTATTTATAATCCACGACATTACCATGTTGTCATCCTCTTCCCAGGTTATGTACTTCCCTGACTTGTTAGTAGGTTCATCCTCTTCGATTATATGTCTCTTTCGATGACCTTTGTAGAAACTCAAACCACGAAGAGGGAGAAGAGAAGAGAAACACACGATGTACGTGGAAAAACCTCAACGAGGAAAAAACCACGGGAAGCTCTACCTAGGTGCACAACCGCAACTCTAGGAGAGAGAAAATATATTTCACTTAAACACCAATTTCAACATAAGTGAGATTATAAGGAGGGAGAGGAGAGCAGCCGCCTAGGGTACCGAGCCCTGCCTCGGTACCTGCGCCCCAAGAGCCGGGTCCAGATCTGGACCCGGTTCCCTATAACATAACGTATTCTAACACTCCCCCTCAAGCTTGGCATACATATCAAACATGCCAAGCTTGCTAACATTCTTTTCGAATGAAGAGATACATAACCCTTTAGTCAACACATCTGCGACCTGGTCTTCAGACTTCATATATGGCAGAATTAGCTCCTTGGAGTCGATGCGTTCACGGATAAAATGGCGATCAATTTCCACATGCTTGGTTCTATCATGTAGGATAGGGTTATTAGCAAGATTAATCGCCGACTTATTGTCACAGTACATCTTCATTTTATCTTCCAGTTTAATACCAATGTCAGTCAGAAGAATCTTCAACCACAGCATCTCTGTCACCCCCATAGCAACAGCCCTGTACTCAGCCTCTGCACTAGACCTCGAACACACTTCTTGCCTCTTGCTCCTCCAAACAACCAGGTTGCCACCAAGAAAAACATAGTAGCCAGTAGTGGATCTCCTCGTGTCGGTGCACCCTGCCCAATCTGCATCAGAGTAGCCTTCAATGGTAAGATCATCCTGTTTGGTATAGAGCAACCCTTTTCCTGGGTTGTTCTTCAAATACCCCAACACCCTTTCTGCACTCTTCCAATGGCAATCAGTGGGAGCATGCATAAATTGACTTAGAACATTCACTGC
>JAANDH010001911.1:0-24365 GCA_011799765.1 Nymphaea thermarum | reverse complement strand
GGAATCAGAAGAGAAGAGGCAGAATGCAAAGAGAGGGCGTTGGTTGATCTTTTGCAGCATTGGCCATCAAGTTTCTGAAACAATAAGGGATGGCACACAGGCAGCCGGCGGACGATAGAATTGGGGAAACTGCTGATGATTGTCCTCACTGTAATTTCCAGGCGCTCCCTGGTTCACCAGCAGTAGAGGCTTGACTGTTTTTCTGCTCGATCAAGGGGGTTTGTAAAAAAAACCCAATTCTAAAATAGCATTGAGGAAACGGTGGTGATTCTCCGTCGTAGGCAATGGAACGGAAGATGCTAGTTTAAGTCACTACTGTCAAAGAAGACGGCAGAGAAGATCTTGCTGTTGGAAAGTCCAGCGCAACCAGACTGGACCAGCGAACTGACGGAGAGCCCATCATGCCTTGTCTTATATCAACAATGAGTTTCTCTGATACCATGTGAAAAAAGCTTGTGAAAGAGAAAGGCGAGCACAAGAACAAGAATAGAAAAACGAGTTGAGCTCAGAGAGAAGGGAAATAGGAGAAGGGAAATAGAGAGAAGAGAAGAGGGTAGAGAAAGAGAAAAGCTTCTTAGTTATCTTCAGCAAGGAATTACAGCAAACTTATATAGAAAAAATACACAGTTTTTGATTTCCACGATAATCGGCTGGTTTATCTTTTCCCATGATATTCGGCTGGTTCATCCTCTTTCCATGATATTCGCCTGGCTTATCTTAACAGCTTGATAAGATTTGGAAAAGGGATAAGCGGTGAATCTTTAACAAACATGGCATCATATATATATATCAACCCATTTTCAAATGCAAATAGTGCAGATCCCGTAGATGTAACATTACGATTTTGGGTCATATTGTTGAGCAAGAAACCAGTGGTGCAGAGGAAGTTCATCTCTGTGAATCTCTTAGGAATTTCAACAAATACTTGGCCTACACATGTGGAAACATCCCCAACCAAAAGAGCTAAATCATTTCTTTGATGAAAGAGAAAAACCATGTATGGAGAAGCACCACTATATGTAAAAATGAGCAAAAAAGTGTCATCCGAAGACTTTAAATTCGGTGAACCACTCGCTCTCTAGTCCCTTCCTCTCTTTGCAGAAAAAAAAAACATATTGATTCTCTCTGTGACACGCACAAGCATGTAGAAGAATCTGCTACATAATACGAAAACAACTAGACTCTGTGTAACCAGTAACCAAGAGGATTCAGAAGAGAAGAATCTTCCCAAACGAAGAGTGGCCGAAAGTTAACAATTACTTATTGAGAAGCATCAAAATTTGGGAGCTCCAAGTGCTGTTACGCGTCAAATCATACTAGTGGAGGGGCGGTAGTTTCCACGAGGGCGTCTTGGACGTGGGCTTCAGCTTCAGTCACAGTTTGCCTCCCCAAGTAATGAAGGTGGAGAGGTGAAGTGGTCTTCTTTCCTTTTGGTGATGGAGAAAAAGGGAGGGGAGGTGGGGTCTCGCTAGCTCAGCCGATGGACCAAAGTAAGAAAAGCCCGAATTTGCCGATGTAAAAGAAGGAAGCGTGCTCCTCTTGCAAGCCTCCATATAGGACCAAAGCCCTGAATATCTTTATCAACTTTTGTTTCTTCTTGCAAAAAACACGTGACTCTTTCTTTCTCTCTCTATCTCTTTCACATACATACTTAATAAAAATCATGCAGCTTATTTATTTAAAAAAAGTATCATCTACGCTCTAAATTGTGATAAGCACGACAATCAAGTTGAATGATATACCAAAGCGCTCTAAATTGTGGTAAGCACGACAACCAAGTTGAATGATATACGCTCGCAAGTAAGTTAAAAACCTCCTTGAATGCATAAGGGCATAGCCTTAAGTGTTTTATGTTGAAGGCAGTTTTTCTCATGTAAACATTAAGAATGAGTTAAAAATATGAAAGCCAAACTGCATTTTCAAGATATTGAAATACCCACTAAAGCGAAAAAAAGAGAGAAACAAATCGATTTCCTTGACGAGAGCAATTACATTCTTTGAAGTATATTTCACTCTTAAAGAAGCAGTTTGACTTCTATATCAATCTTCACTATTTGATTTACTTAAAATTGACAGCCCAAATGATCCATTAAGGTTTAGTAGCAATCTATTTTACTCCTATGTGTGTGTGCAATTTGGTAGATGGGATAAATACAATTACGCTCTTTGGAATATTTTAACGTATAAAAAAAAAATAATTAAGGCATCAGCAATCAAAGACTAAAAAAATTGGTTTCTAAAATAAATTTATGACCCGATCAAAAATTATTCAGCACGATTGAAAACTATAAGGGAAGTAGTATTGCTTTGGAATATTTTAAAGTATAACCAAAGGAAAAAAGAACTAGGGCATCAGCAATGAAGGACTAAAAAAGAAATTGGTGTCATAAATAAATTTATGGCCCGATCAAAAATTATTCAGCATGATTGAAAATCTATAAGGGAAGTCGTATTGCTCTGACCAAAAATATTAGGCAGCCATTATATATATCTACTGTATTTTATGCATCCAATCAAGATTAGACTCTATGATTTAAAATTTTCTGATCCGATCTGATGGCTAGCGTACATTTGCCCAACGTGATTTAGAACCTACAAATGAACTTTCTGTTATTTTTATTTGACCGACCCACTAAGCTGCTTTTGGCTCTTTCTGTTATTTTTAAATGAGTTGAATTGAATTCGAGTTAAGAAATGAACTCGACAACCTACACGAGTCGAGCTCGAGTTAAGTGGGCTCGGTTCGGTTAAGCTCGAGAAAAAAATTATCTCAAGCCAATCTTCTGCTTGAGTTTAACCTAGCCGAATTTGAGCTTTAAGAACTCAAACCGAGTTGAGCGCGAGCTAATGAAATCGAACTCGAGTCAAGCTCGGGCCGAGTTCGAGTTCCTTTCAAGACACGCGAGCGGAGTTCGAACTGGCTCAACTCGGACCAAACTCGCTCATGAACAGCCCTAAAATTTGAAACAATATCATTGTCAATAAACTATCTTATCATGGTGCTCCAGGACCCTCCTCCTTCCATTTTCATGTCACACCATGTATTGGCAACATTCATCAGCCAATAAAAGAAGGATTTTAGCACAAATGATACTGCAAATCCTAATTTAGCTCAAGCACAAATGAGATGACCGCAAGTTTTAGCAACAGTAAAGATAGACTTGTAGAAAATGAAAACCACAAGAAGATCAATTTCAGCCAATAAATGCACGGTTGATGACCCGTTAGATATGAAACAAAAGCTAGACATGGAAAAACAACGAATTAAGCAGTAAGCCCATGGGTTAACCCCTGCTTGCACAAGGAAAAAAAGAAACGGAAAACAAAATATTTTCAGAGATCTGGAGAAGATGTTCAACTCCAATCATTCCACAATGGAAGGGGTAAACATATGACAGAAGATCAAAATTCAGAGGTAAACTGATGGGTAAAGCCAAGCCTGGTGACAAACATGTGCCAATAAACAACTGCCTGCCAGGATTCGAATGGAATGGAATCCAAATACTTTAGGCAAGGACTTACATAGAGATATTAGCAATCTGATCTATTAGTTTCCCTAGCTAGGACTGTAGTATTTATCATAAACATTATATAGTAGTAAAACAAAGTAGTTCTTGGTGAAGACTTGGAATGATACGAAGTGGAATATGAGTATATGACGATCACAATGTTCTAGTCGTGGACTCACAACTTCAAAGACAGTTTGTCCTAATCCACGTTAAGTATACACCTACAACAATAATAACAACAGAAACTTATGGCTTAGCATCCAAAGCTAATGCAAAATAGATTCAAATGGGCCAACAATCATACATAAAAAAAAATGTTAGAAAATGCAAATCCCATACAATTTTTATTGAATGGAAGCCAAACGACTAAAAAGGCATACATAGCCAACCAGTGAGATAACAGTGGGCCTTAGTTTTCTCCTCTCCAACTCCTTGAACCTCCAAGTGCATGATTTCCCACAATCATCTGCCTCTTCTAAATTTGGAAAACCTTTTGGAAAGTTCAGAGCTTAAGAGTTGATTTCCTCCTTAAAATCGGAAAAAAGAAGAGAAAAAAGGGCACTACAAAAGCGAAGCTTTCAACTTGGATCAAAGCTTTAAGCCTATACAGCCAATACAAGTGAAAGAAGAACAACTCGTTTTCTGTATAACAAGTTTTTTTAAGTGCAACGAATCCTACTAGCCAAGACAAGTGAAAGAATGCTACTAGTAGAAATAATCCTCCACAGCGCAAAGATATGAAACCCGTTCTTGCTCATCTCCTTTTCTGCTGTGTGACTCTATAAGGAGAGTATTGTATCTGCTGCAAGGCAACGGATGGCACCAAGACGAAGCAAAGGAAAAAGAAAACGCCCAAAGTCCTGCAACTACGTCGACATTTCCTGGGCATTGACACCTTGTTTTCTCATGCATCTTTTACAAGTATGGAGGTGAGGCACCAATCCTAGTTTTTGGTTGTAATACTAACTGAGTACTGTCTCCATTAGTTCTTCATCGCCGTGAAACATTTTATGAAATTCTTTAGCCTTCATTAAACCATAAGCTTCAAGTGGATACAGAAAAATCTCAAAATTCTTTCATTCAGCTCAATGCACCAACTTACACACATGAAAGAAAGACCATGTCCAAAGTGTTTTAGTAGGAGAGAACTTCTGATGCAGTTCTGCTTCAGCTTGCTTAGCATGAGCCCACTGTGTGGTACAAAGTCTGGGCATTACCGTTCTAAAGGACGGTGGGGAAACACCCAAAACGTCACTAGCTAGATCAGTAAGATCGATCAAGAACGCAACTGTGTAAATGGGAAACAGAAACAGTGGGTTCTACGAATCATGATAATGAGGTCAGAAGGCTTCACGTGTCCCTTTGAGGAGATCAACGTGACTCAAAGGCAAAGCTGTCAGCATAAAGGAATGACAGACATCTCTTGTTCTTACATTCTTGATTTTCAGAAGTTCATATGCTGCAGGATTCAAGGCCAGGCCGGAATTTACCACAGGTGGTAATTGAAGGTGCAAAAGGGGAAAAAAGGAAGAAGAAAAAGTAATAAGCAGTGAGAGGTAAGATAACATATGAAAAGATGCACGCTTTCCTTCGTAAAATCAGTGTAAAAAACTAATCAGAAGTAGACAATGTGTTCAGACCGAATAGCCACATGTCAGCATCGTCTATTAACTAATTAATTAGTTTAAAAAGCAAATACTCACTGGCCTGTACATGTGTCGTGGATCAGGCAAGCACCAAATTGATTTCCAACAGCACATATGCCTTGTGAGGATAATGACACAGAAAAGTTGATTGACAATCCAGTGACAAAAGCTTGATATATAAAAGAGATATATCTTTGATGCACTATCTTTTGAATCATGGTGGAGTTGAAACGAATCAACGATCATTACTCCTTGAATATCTCATTAGATCAGAGTGGTCTCCAATTAGATCAGTACCTCCTCTCCAATGATCCTGCCTTCCATGAATTTACTTGTCTTATAGCTAGATCTACGAAGCTGGTGACCATACATGAAAATTTAAGATGAATTAAGGAAGTTTCCACTCGTATTGGTGAAGTTTAAACTCATTTCAAAATGATTTTAGGTATTGCTTAGGACCGATCATTCCATGCTGCAAGCTGACTTAAATTAATGGGTTCCCCTCTGTGTAATAGAAGAGACATATGGACAAGATGGAAGTATGGAAGGGAAATGACCGATGAGGACTTCAACTATGTGTAACAACCCAACCTACTTTTAGTAGTTTCGGCTCCAACATACAAAAAGCTAAGAACCGGAACAACCACTTATTTAATAACCCCCTTTATAAGCCCTTAAAAATGTCACACAATTTTTACATTATGGTTGTGAAAAAATCATCATTGATCAATTTGCATTATGGTTGTGCCAGGCTCAGCGATGGGCATAGAGTTTCGGGGTTTTCACCTTTCCCGTTATCCTTTCACAGAGTTTAGATCTGCTTTTAGTGCTTCAAGTTACCGTTTCAATGCACTTCAACTTGTCATGGATGAACGACACTAGATATATATTTCTTTCGAATATTTGCACCCAACCTGCCAACACACAACTTAGAAGTCATACACATCAATCAATGAATAAACACATTAACCTAGCTATTTAACTTCTGCTCCACTTTTAAGTCAATTTGCCAATCAATCGGCAATGCGAATGTTGGGTTGAATTTGACGTTGTAAAGATAATATTTTTTAATTACTTAATGTATTTTTTGTCTTAGAATTCAGTTTGGCCCTACTCGGATTCAGAGATCAGACTGCCGGCCCACCTCTTAAGAAAATTCTGACTCCGCCCCTTATCTTGGACAATCAATCTTGTAAAATTGATATCCTATTGCATATCGTGTTGAAATCCATGCAAGCCGTTGTGCGTCGTTGGTATGCGTTGGCTTGTATCGGACTGTATCAGCCAAAAGAACCAACAAAAACCGAAAAGCATATCCTTATTAATTTATTAATATATAGGCCGTTCATATGGGCCACATATTGGACGATATTATACATTTCAATATGCACCAATGTTCAGTGGCGGAAGCCTAGAATCTTTTCCATTGGGGGGTTTATTGTAGTTTTCATAACTTTTGTGGGGGTCAAATTAAATTTTTTGAAAAAATATTGTATGTAAAAGCTCATATTTTCGAAGTTTGTAACTTCATGATTCGAGGTGATGATTTAGAAACAGAAAGATCTTTATGATATTTCAGGCCATGCATGGCTGACTATATATTAAATAACGTGTCTAGCAGGCAATCGACACGAACCAAATTTATTCTCAAAATTCGTCACTTGTTGGCCTAACGCTTTGATATTTGGAGTCCGATTGATGGAGCTCTTCGTGCTAATTGTCAGCGAGAAATGAAGTTGTCCCACTGAAGAGTGAAGAGTCAATCAACCATGACATCTCCCGTGCGTGAAGTAGGAAGAAACGCAAGTGTCAACTTTGAGTTTCACAAGTTTATCTAAACTAGACGGCGACGGATAGTCCTGCTACCATTTGTTTCAGATTATGTGACAAGAAGTCATCTTTGATCATACACGCAAAGTAAAGGCTATTAATCAGTCTGTGTAATCTTATTAAGAATAATATGTAAACTCTCTCTCTCTCTCTCTCTCTCTCTCTCTCTCTCTCTCTCTCTCTCTATATATATATATATATATATATATATATATATATATATATATATATATATATATATATATATATATGTCACAAAAAACAGGTCGTATTGGGAAAAAACACGTAAAATACGGCAAAACACAGTTAATTGTATAATACACGTTTTATTCATGTCTTTTAAAAAAAAAACTCAGAAAATAAAAAATGTGTATAAAACGCGTATTATATGCATATTATATCAGTGTTTTGTGTCTTTTCATATTTTTTATGTTTTTTATTTTTATAATTTTTAAGATTTATTAAATTTTTAAAAATTTGTCGAGATTTTTTCATTTTATTTTTGATATATACAACATTGTCGTATTATACCTGTCTTTTTTCTTGTCGTATAATACCCGTATATGTTTTTTGTGATAATGATATATATATATACTCTCTCTGTGTGTATTTACACATAATTATCTCATCTTCAGAGATATTGAGATAAAAAAGAATAAAAAATATGGATCTAACCATGTATCAATAATTTTCCAGATAGGCCAAAGTTGGATTATGCATTCCTACTCTTCAAGCCGCCATAATACATCATTTGAGTTCATAATTTGCCGCAAGCACCAAGAATCATTCACATTAGAAACAAGAAAGCTTGGAAGCCCTTCCTTAAATCATTCTTAATATCTACAACAAATGGATGGATTTCTCCATCTTCAATTATTGAAATCAATGAGAATTTTGAGAGATATTTCTGCAACTACCAAAATTCATATGACACTTTCTGACAGAAGAAAAATACAAACGAATTGAAAGAATAAAACTCAGTTTCGACAGAAACGAATAGAAAGAATGGAGCTAGCTAGCAGCTTTACAGCGATCTGTTTCTTCAAGCTCACCAGGAAGCATTTGAGGGAGAGAGAACTATGGTGCAACAGGAATAGTACAACCGAAATCTGCAGGGTTGGAAGAGTCGCCCGCACCATTAGGTTGCTGCAGACCGTGACAGGGAGACGGGCCTGATGGAGGCGACGGTCCTTTGGGAAGCAAGTTGCCTAGTAAACTGCTGTCAATGCCTCTGCCAGAGTCCACTGAACGAGGCACCAATGTTTTCCTACAGCAACAACTTGAAGCAGTCGCGAGGATGATCATTAACAGAAACACAAAGATCTTAGCCAACCTGCAGCCTGATTTCATCTTCACCGATTGCCTCCTTTCAATGGGTGAGTTGCTGTGCCGACTCTGCTTGAAAGAGGCAAAACCAGAAAGGAAAAGCTACTTGCAGATCTGCATTTCTTCCTACTAGCGCATATATATAGACATGTGGTATGTACCATAAGTTTAGTCCTCCTCCCACTCAAGGCCTTCTTCTAGGAAGCTACCTTGGTGTCCAATCTTTGAACAAACAGTTTCACCATCCATATATAGAATTGATGGGCACGATATTGTTTTTAATGTGGTTTGGTATAAGACCTTAGCTTTCTTCAAGAGACCCAACATTTGAAATAAGCAGATAGTATGGGGATCCTTTCATATTGAAATTTTATATAAATTGACCGATTCATTGAGTATGGGAATCCTCAAGTGGCGCATTGATTTTCATTCAGTGTACTACTGGCTGAGCTCCTGCAGGTGGTGCTGATCACACATGATCTATCTGTCCCCTCGAGAGAAGGCCGATTTTCTAGTTTTGATCGAGTCAAAAAAATCACGGTCAATCTTCCTTTTGTGAACCACAGAAATTAAGATTCTAAGTGGGATCAGAGTTTTGAAAATCTAAGCAGCTCCCATTGACTTGGGTATGTAATTTTGAAATCCCTTTTGAAATTTAGAGGAGATGAAAGCCTCCAAGGAAGGACAGCGAGTTATGATCCAACAAGTTGGTCATAAGAATACTCCCTGAGGTTTCAAGCGTGATTTGTTCATGTAATGTTGAGAATGGAGGAGGTATACTAATTTATCGGTAAAGCTCACAAGAGGAATGTATTTTTCTTGGGGTGGGAGAATTTCAAACCTAACCAGCAGCCGCCTTAGAAAGGCAAGATTTGTCAGCCACCTAAAACTCGAAGGTAGCAAAAACGTGTCATACTTCTGTGAAGACCGAAGAAGATGATGCGGAAACGCAGGAGTTTGAAGAATGGAAGCAGAGCACCAATCAGCTTCAGCAGTACCCTTTCAACTTTGCTCCTCCTCCTGCTTGCTTCTTCTTCTTCGTCTTCTGATCATAGGCATGCGATGACGTTATGCAGCACTCCAAGAAGCGTCAAACCGTTCAATGCCCTTTGGGCATCTGCAGAAAGGGCGGAGGTTGGTCGCCATGAAAATGGGTGGGAGGGCCCGAGACCCCACTGTAGTTGGTGGTGCATGCTCAACGAACTCACACGGCAATGAGATATCGGAATTGATGAACTAGTTCCGTTCATTCAACTCTATTTTGACGGGGACATCTCTTTTTTTTTTCATAGTTTTTGGATTATAGCACATATTTTCAAACCAAGTTGCAGATTCAATTCTTTCCTCGTCGCTAAGTACACTGGTTTTGATTCCCAACAAGAAATTTTTGCAATCCTCGGCGGATATTAGTCCAAAAGCTAATAGTCAAAATTCAAAGATTTTAGTTTTAGTTTTATAGAAAGTGGAATGGGAGCAGGTTGTTTGTTAAACTCTCCCATGGGAAGAGCGGGAAAAGGAGTGCCACTTTGTTGACCTCCGGAATAAGCCTGGCTCGGCTCGAAACCTGAGCTCGGATTCAGTTCGGTTAAAATAAAAAATATTTTTTAAATATAAAATAAAAAATTTGAATATAAAGAATATTTTTAATAATAAAATATATATCATTACTAAATAAAAATAATATAAAAAATAAATAAGGTAAAACCGGACCTAGTCGAACCGGGTATATTGAGTACCTGGGCCCGATACTGAGAATGGCATGATTTGTTACAAAACTTAAAGAAACATTTACAAATAGTTGCTCTGTGTTTGGTATATTTATAAATAGCCACTTAACATTTAAGAGATTGCAATTAACTGCTCCAGTTAAAATAACCCACAAACAACACTTTATGAAAAAAAATGTTAAAATATTCTTAAAAAAACGTTTTACATTGAACAAAAATGTAGTTTTTTTCAGAAAAGAAAAAATTTAAAATCGCATTCATTAGGTAGATTTCTAATTTATAATGTCACCTAGAAACTCTTTGCTTGGTATTGTGTTCTTTTTCCATTTGTAAAAAGGCCTCTTAACTCATGAAGCATGTGTTTACTTGTGAATTGTAATTCTATGACCATATGCAGATAGTTATTTGTATTCATTTTTCAAATAGTTAGTAATTTCTCTAATGTTAAGTGATTAATTATTTGTTTATACGTCAAATTAAGTTGTGGAATAATTTGTAAATTTTCTTTGTCAGAAACAACAGCCATGCTACTTGTAAGCGTGTACAATATAAATCTAACGGGCGTGAACGCATACACAATACTTGAAAGCTAACAAATGAAAAAAAAATGAAAAATCTGTAGTGCTTAAATCAGATTTGTTGACTCAAAGAAACTAAATACCATCAATCTTAAATTCTTATATCTTCATTCTACATATCTCATTTACATAATTCTATTCTATTTTTAGCTCAGAACAATATTCTGGACCTATTTGTGCATGTGAAATGGGCGATGTATCACCCTTCTCTTACCTCATGCCATTGAAGCTCTAAAAGATTGTCCTCGAAGCATAGCGTAGCTGGTTGGCCTGAGTGGCGTGTTGATGATGCGTCCTCAATTCCATTTTCACGGTGCCATTCTTATGAACTGCGAACAGTAGCATGAACAGTAGCATGCACGGCATGAGTTGAAAAGTGTACTAGCTCGACTCATTCGAGCAATAGGATTCCCTCCGACGCAGCCAAAACTTTAAACAACTTCCGATGGAGCAGCTTCATCTTCTCCGGCTTGGAGGTGTCGATTTCCATGTACATGCTTTGTCACGCAGGCAATCCTTGCTTTCGCCTCATTTTCGTTGTCTGCTCGACTTCTTTTCATCTCTACTTGCATCTCGTCGTTAGATGACAGTAATTAACATATTTTATTTGATATAATAGTTATGCATTAATACGGATCGAATTCTGCTAAAACTCAAGTAGAATATTATTGTTTTGAAGATTTACCTAATGTACAACCTGATCTGTTTATCTATTAATTATTGTTTGCCTGAAGCCTTCAAGAACGAAACCAACGAAAATATTTCTTTGTTTTTGACCATTTCTCTTACGGGTACTCAATATGAAATTGCTTTAACTTCATCTCTTCAACAATCGACCAGAGAGAACAAAAAAGTCGCAATTAAGCTGCTGTAACAAGTTCAATTTTTGGTAAAAAAAGATGAATGTCTGACTTACATACGATCTGTGCATACGCTTACTTGCATCATCATTAGGATCGCAGCTGTTCTTTCTTCTTTCAGTGAAAAATCTCCTCGAAAAGTTTAATCGTTTTCTTCAAATCAAAGAGTGTTTCAATAACCAAAATTAGGAAATACAAAATTGTGTCTGGAGGATAAACTCAGGTTGAATTTCATGTTCTATCTGTAACGTTGGATTAGATCGGATTTGAGATTGGAGGAGGTTGAAATCCCTTCTATCTAGGCACTGGATTTCAGATCTATAGAAAAATGAAGATTTGAGAATCTCAATATGTGGCCAAAACCTCAGAATGGGGAGGGGGTCTGACTTCAAATCCTTGGTCTGGGATCTCAGATCCGAGGGAAGCAAACGGCTCCTACGATGGGTGTCTGACAGCCCCAGACCTCAAATCTGAAGCCGGCCAAAAATCCAATTCTGCGTAACAGTAAACACCCGTTGGCTTAAAAAAGAAGGATCTGCTTCTGATGTTAAAAGGCCGACAAGAAGTGGAGGTTGGACCTCAGGTCTGCGGATTTAAAATCCTGGTCAACAAAAGTCTCCTGCCAATGAAATAGCTAAAATAAGGAAAATAGTTAGTTGCATTGACGAAAACAAACACAAAAGGGTCCGGACAATCACATCAATTTCTGCCGTATAACCGGACAGGACACAGAAGACAGTGGCTACTAAAACAAAAACCATTTGAAACACAGACATCAAGTCTCCTTCCTTTTACATCCCTACCACTCTTCAATTTAATAGTGCATCCACCACTTTCTTCCAAACTTTCCAACACATCATTCAGGATTTCATAATCCATATATTATATATATGTACGTGTTAGCTAAGAAGCTATTCTAAAATGATAAGTTATGTCACACCATCTAGTTATATGCACGTAACTGGTTGTATGGAAACAAATTAGAATCGTTGAATTGGTGTATATATAAACAGTGCAATTCTATAAGCTTCCGAGAACACCATGAACACAATCGTGAAGCATGCAGACGGCTCCTGTATCTACTTACATTAAACATCTTGCATCCATAAGTACTAACTATATATACATATATAGTGCTTATTTCTCTTATTACACTAAGTTACGAGGCTGTAGATACGTGATTTCTAAGTGCTTGCTTGTAGTTTCGTCTCCTATATCGATAGATAGATAGATATTCTCCAAGATCCAAGCTTGATGATCAAGGTCGAACAGACAACGAGAGCGAGGCCCAAAAAGCGTAGGACTGTTCACGTGACGAGCATAACATGGAGATCACTCACCCAAACGGCCGATGTAAATTAATCCCAAAGTTGCGATCTCCATCGGTGATCAGAAGAAGAAGGAAAGTATCGTGCAAGGCCATCGGGAGTAGTGCCCCTCCTTCTCTTCCTTCCACTGCCTCTTCTCACCCTGGTTTTCTCCCGTGCCTGACCTCATTTATATAGTTTCTGGCCACAGCATAGCGTCCCTCTGAAACCTTAGCCTTGCCTCTCTCTGGATCTTTCCTCTCTCTCTCTCTCTCTCTGTTTTGACTCACTGGTATGGTTATAACGTGCCTGCACGTGAACTCTCTTCCTCTCTCTCCCACTCTCTCTCTAACATTCTTGTGTATGGGAAACCAACATCGCGTTGATGAGTAGCTGCAGGAAATAGGTGGTTTACAAGAGTAGATCAAATGGCCTCCCTCCCTTCCCTCAACCAATAGCATGTAGTTAGCATCCCCTAATTATATCTATCTACATATATAAGCTTTGAGTTCCTTATAAATCTACTTAATTCTTTATGAGGTAAAGCAATAACTTTTTAACGAAGAAACCAAACTATATTTTAAAAATAAACTAAATAGAAGTTTTTAAGATTATGTGTATTTTGAAATTTTGAGGAAGAGGCCATCCCTTCCCTTAACTCGGCTCTCGTGTATATATATATATATATGTGTGTCCAAGCAAATTAGCCCCCGCTCACTTAGCCAACGTCGACCAAACATGGTATAGTTATTTTCTCCTTAAGAAGGATGAGACATAATTAAACTCTATGCAAATAGATACATCAACATATCAATGTTTTCCTCAAAATGCATACTAAACCTATTGTATTTAGTCGTTTGTGTAAGAGTTTAAGTAAGAAGCAAACTATGTATAAGTATAAAGGAGGAGTGGAGTGGAAGCTTCAAACTGGATCTCCGCTCGCACATGCAATTCGGATCCCAATACAAACATGGGTTGGGTTGAAGTTCTTACCTACAAGTATTACTGGACCTCGACAGTGTTGTAGTTGGGAAGGAAGGTATGGTGGAGGGGCTGCGCTCGGGCGCGGGTGCAGGTCCAACCGTCCCCTCCTCGCGGTGTCTGGTGTGGGCCCCACACCTCACATGGAGGGGTGGGGCCTCCTTTCTCCTCTAGCTCACCGCACATGGTGGTGGGGCCCACTATTTTCACCGGGAGCGGCATCTGTTTTAGCTGCGGGTTCATTGAATGAGACAAATTATCGCCTGCTCGTGCGCTCTGTGATACCAAGTACGAGGGGAAAGTTTTTACCCATGTTTCCGGGGGGTTGAATTAATCCAGGAGGGAAAAAAAAAGGATCAAACGCGTCTAACGGTTTCCCGTTTTCTATTCGAATCAAATCGGTCGCAACCTGCTTCGGGTCGAACATCGACCACCCTCTAAGTACAAATCTATTGGTGAAGTTATCATGATCTCTCAAATTTGGCCGAAACTGTAGTTTTTTCCTGATTAAAGAGTGATTTTAGAACTTAGGATGAACAATTGATCTTTCTTATTATAATGATTACATTTGTATATGTTGTCCAAGAAGGGAGTTGTGGGGTGAGGGTTCACATATGCACAAAATAAAGTGCATAGGGGTGGTACCCAAGAAGAGGTGAGGGAAAAGGTCCGGACTTCGTCTTTCTATCTATTGTATGGTAGAATGAAATACTTTTTCTACCTTAATTTGCCTTGGTAGTGACCCGACTTTTGAACGAGTTAATACTCAAAAGTTCCCCCATTTTTTGAAGATTTGTTGGCTCTCCACAATATAGTAAAATTTCTATTATTGTACTAGTACTGTGTACGTTTGAATATGTTAGTATGATTTATGAAATTGTCCTAGCGCACGTAGTATGTACATGTGAAGGAGGTACCTCATGCAATATAATGCATAATAAGGCATGTACCACTTTGCAGAAAGTTTTTATTGCTTCTTGTTTTTCACATTTTTTGGCTTATTATTGGTCGCTTCCCAAGTTCATTGTCGTCTTCCGTGCTTTTCAAATTCATCCTCCTTCTTTCTTTTACCGTTTCAAGCTACCTAGAGTTGACTAGTAAAAACTTTTGTTAAAATTTTCTCAATGACTCTCAGATTTCTTTCTTTACAAACAGTACTGCATTTTCGAATAATAGTACACTATTGGTACTAAGATGGGAGTAGTTTTAAGAAAAGAGTCCGAAGCCCTTACCCTTCTCTCTATCTTCCAGAGTACTAAGACAGCTTTTGGTGTTTCGAGGAGACACCCCACATGCTTTAACTAGCGCATCAGTGTTTTCCTTTGACAGTCTATCTTACAGAGTACTAAGACAGCTTTTGGTGTTTCGAGGAGACACCTCACATGCTTTAACTAGCGCATCAGTGTTTTCCTTTGACAGCACATGAAATTGACGTCTTGGAATTTGAACAGGCCCACCCTTTCCTTTGTGTCATCCCCATCGGGGAGTGAACCTAGCTCATGCTATTGGTATGGTTCCAAATTGTCCAGATCTGATTTGAAGATTTTGTCCAATTCCAATCTATAGAATTGGGTGTTGATCCAATTCAGGGTAGGGGTTGGGATATTTTGGAAATTGTTTTAAAAGAAATGTTCTTGTTAAGTTTTTTAACTTTTTTCGGTTTTCTAATCCTTACAAAAAGTTTTTTTTTATTAACCAAAGACATTTTCCTCATTAACCATATTAGTGTGCGAAAATTTCATGCAAGGTAACATAACTAGCTTCGGACTCGGATTTCCAGATCCTCTCTAAGTTCAGCGCTTCTCTAGTTGATTTAACATTTACAGTTGATTTAACATCCGTTTTCCGATTTCAAAATATAATAATCAGATCCGAGGAAATTAAGAAGGTCTATTTTAAGCTTCAGAATATATATATATATATATATATATATATATATATATATATATATATATATATATATATATATATATATATATATATATATATATATATATATATATATATATGTCTCACTTTAATTGAAAGAAGCTGGCTGTTGCTTTTCTTAGCGGTGCTTACTCTCTTCATGGCAGGTTTACATAAGCTGAATTAACTTTGAGATCGGAGATGAGCTGTAAACTAGCTGAACCTGAAGATGGGCTGCCAAGGATTGGGATGTACAAAAAGTCTAGCCAACTCGAGTTTGACTCGAACTTACTCAATTGAACTTGACTTATAAAGGAATGAAGCTCAAACTTAACTGAAAACTTGAGCTTATAAATGAGTCGAGTTCGAGTTACATGAACTCGACTTGATTAAACTCAAGTAAGCTCGTTTAATCAAGATTGTTTTTTTTTTTTTCCTTTAATTTCAAAACTTAAAACCAAAGAAAGAGATCAAGTCAAATTGAGAGTTGGTAAACGAGTCGAGCTTGAGCCATGACTCAGCTTATCGAGCGACCTCGAGCTGACCTTCTATAACTCGACTCAAGCTCGAACCGAGCTTGAACCGTGCAACATATGAGTTGAGTCGAGTCGAGCTGAGTTCTAGAGCCCGACTCAATTCATGTACAGCCCTAGCCAAGGTCTTTCCCCAGCCATGGTCGAAAGAAAAGAAAAGGAAGAAGAAAAGTCCTTTGGCTACAAGGTTATCTGCAATGATATTCAATTGGTAAAACGTGCGACTCGAAATGCATAAAACGTGTTCCTCGAGACAAAGGATCGCTTGCCCCTTTTACTACCAATGAATGATGATGGGTGTGGCATGGATATTAATATTGAGAAAATTAAAAAGAAGCAACTAAAGTTATTATTTGATTCATAACGCATGATTAAGTCCTCTATTTATAAAGCTATTACAATTATTTAATGCTTAAAATTAAGAGATATGAGTAATTGCAGTTATTTAATGCTTAAAATTAAGAGATATAAGTAATTGCGGTTGCTGCTTATCTGGGAAAATGTCAGTAACATATGGCAGTAAAAAAAAAAAATGTATGGCATAACCTTCAAAGACGCGTCTCTTTCTGTTTGCATACACACATGTGCCTACCCAAAAATTTCTGTCCTTTATGCAGGTTCTGGGTAGGTTTATGGCAGTTAAAATTGCATTTTTACTTGACAGTGACAATTTTTATCGGTTGCACATAAAAATATACATGGATAAATTTATTATGGTTACAGTGTGGACCAACTTGAAAATAAATAAATAAATTTGACATGAAAAATTTTGAGTTTGAAAGGGTTTGGGAGATTCCCCGTTGGCCCAATAGTTAGGTGATCAGTCTTGATAGCGTCAACCTAAGGTTCACTGACACTTAACTTGAAGACAACAAAGACACTTGGAACAATGTACACATACCTATAAAAAGATTACTGACACTTAACGTGAAGGCAATAAAGCGACACTTGGACAATCGGAAACATGCAATGTATACATACTTTTGGGTGAGCGAGAGGTATTATCTCACCGCCCGGAAAAGGCCCGAAGGCCCCTCATTTCCCCTGCCTTCGGGATTCTGGGCTGCGTCGGTGTCAACGGTGCACCCTTCAACTTTCTCTCTAATGGGTAGTGAAGAACCTGAAATCTCCAATCTAAATCTCCAATGGCAGCAAGAGCTCTATCCACCTTGGAATTGAACAACTTCAAACTGAAGAAGGTCAAGATTTCGATAGCTAGAGTTTCTGTCATATACAAAGCCTGACGACCTGCATTAAGTTATACAACTTTATGGCCATGATCATATGTAGCGGGTGATCTGAGCGCTGTTTCGTCTCAATCTTAGTGCTCCATCTCGCCGATTATCTGCACTGAATAATCATCTTTAGGCAACTATTTCTACCCGTTTCTTCACCAAATTGAATTTACTTGAGAACTTACCTTTGTGGTTGGTGCATTATCAAAAAAAAAAGAAAAAAAGTGTCGTCTCAGTCGGTTGCATCCGATTGGAGAGGCCATTGACAAGAAAGGAGCGCTCTCGGGGAAGCTCTTTTCGAGGTAGGTCAGCTTCTAAACTCCACCTAATGTTCAAATTTTGGCCAGAAAACTAAGTACAGCTAAAGCAACACGCCCCTTGTACCACCATGGCCGACTCATTCGCCGTCCTTGTTTCCTGTGCTTTCTGCGTGGCTTCGTTCAGCTTGGTTATTCCACCTGGACCTGTATCTTCTCTGTAAAAGCATATGATGTCACATAGGAAGACCAGCAGATAAAATGGTGATGGAAGATGACTTGTTGGTGTATGTTTCCGGCCGATTGCACGGTAGAGATTCAAAGCTCTGAGGCTGAAGCAGGTAAAACCTGTCGCTTGATACTCTTTTGCCCTTTTAATTTCTACCGTGGCTGTAAGGATTCTAAAACGGAATCATGTCATGTACTGAGGTCTACGTATGTATGAAATGCTTACATTAAAATACAAAAAGCAATTTTTTGAAAGGGTAAAAAAGGATTTAACAAAGAAAGAAGTCTCAAATATCCATCATTTTATAAAAAAATTCAAAAATATCTCATCTCCCGTCTCCCTTTTGTGCATACTTGTGCTTCAGTAGCTATGGGGTGATGCTTTGAAACTGTACTGTGTGTTTATGAACTGCAGATGCTTCGTGGGGACCCTGCAGTTTTCTGTAACATCTACCACTGGACTTGTATAACAGAGATTTCCATCCAACCTTCTGGCGGCCGAAGCCCCTTCCTATTTCCATTTGCTCCTGAGGTTAAGTCTTGAAAGTAAGTTCAAGTCTATTTCAAGACTTGGGTGTAGAGCAATACATCCATCAATTAGAGTCAACTAAAGCGTCGTGCATCTATTGTTGTAGTATAGAGAAGTCATGCCCACAGGATCAAACTGATGGCTGGACTTTCACTCAGCTTGCTAGTCCGACCAACTACACTATGCTCCTTGGAGCCCACTTAACCATACGACAAACCAGCTGCATTATCGTGTCCTTATGACATACATATTGAGAACATTTGCCAAGGATCACTTACAAACTCATATAAACCTTCAAAATCATTTTGGTAGGCGAGGATTTTTGTTAGCCAGTTTAAAAGATCTCATCTATTAACAGATACGGCGCTAAAAACACTGGCAGCGATACTCTCGCCTCGATCACGTCCTTTGATTGGTAGGCAGCAAAGAAGTGTCTATTCTGTAGGTCAACCAACCCTTACATGGAGGAAGGAAGATGAGAAAGAGTAACTTCTAAGAAGGGCCTAGCCATTAAACCTCCATGCTCTTCGCTCCATGATATGTCACCAAAGGTAGGGTTGTCCCTTACCCTCCTAAGGGGAAAGAATTTAAGATATTAGGTCTTATAAGAAGGATACATCACTGTAGAGGTAAGCTGTCCTCTTCTAAGTTCAATGTTCCCAACTGTGATATAAGGAATCTGAAATTTAAGGGAAAAAATATCTTTTTTTACTTCGGGTGGCAGATGAGGGGAGAGATTCATATCAATGCGGCCGGAAAAAGAACAGTGCGGTGAGCTCCAAATTTTTGAAAACAGAGCAGATGTAGTGAACTCACAGCAGACAATATAGGAGGATGCAGAAAGATCATGTGGCACTTGATCACGTACTGGTTAAGATGATCCCTGAACTGCATTTCTTTTCTTTTTTTTGGTATCAAGATCTAAACTATTGTCAATCTCCAAACTTAATCATTTCAAAATCTCAATGTTCAATATATAATTGAAAATAATATGACAGCCTTGCACTGGATTCATGATGCTACTTATGCATTCTTCCAGTTGCGTTTGATAGCTTGGATAAAAAAGTGTATTTTGGGAGATCTTCGATTTGTCCATCGCAATAGCAGAGATTTGAAATACATGCTACATTATCCTAAGGTTTTAGATCACAGCAAATCTCAGATCTACAGTGAAACAAACACAACGTAAAGGGTAGAGACAAAAATTTCTAGCTAAGTCTAAGGGTACTAGTAATAAATTTTAAACTTTTAAAGACTATCAATGAGAAAATTTTCCCTAAAATGTCAAAAATAAGTATTTTTTATGGTTTCGTGTGGACAATTGCCTACACGCGTTGCCCACATCTGCTTTTGCCCCTGTGTCCAATTCATTAGGGGTAATAATTGATATCTATAAGTGAAATTTGTGTTTGAGCAACATTTTTGCCATTTCTTTGAGATATATGCCTTTAAAAGCCAATAAACATTATCGACAGTAGTTATTGGATATGATCATCCATGTAGTTTTGTGGTCAATCTCAAATCTGAATCCGAGATCTGTCTGGGATCCAACCTGGTTACCACAGTATACCTCTCAAATCCAGTTTCAGATTTAAAAACTTGCCCCAGTACATGATGTCTGATATTAAGTTGGTTTTGGTCAATTTGATGCAGGGCACTCCACTAACCTAAACCTAATGCTTAAGGTGAATGAGAGAAATGTTTCATCTCGTCATTTCAATGAAAGTTGAAATTGTTAGTTTGTGACGTGGTATTCACCCAATGCATGTCAACTAGCATAACACTTTTACTATATTGACATAGAGACGTAACACCTATAAGAATCAAATTGAAGATACATATTTCATTGGCACCATCTTGACCAACTACACTATGCCCCGTCAAACTCATGCAAATACACACACGGATGCATATATTTCTTAAAAGGGTTGAAGGGTTGAGTGGAAGCTTTGGCAATATGTCTTGCGGTGAAAGCGAATGAACTGATGAGTTCATCATGAATTTTTTTCCTAGGGTTCAAGCTTTGAATCATGTTTCTTTGAGATCGTGTTTGATGGGCACAAAATTTTTAGATTTTTACGGACAGAGACTAACTCACGAAATTATTTTTTTTTTACTAATGGTGCAAAAGTTAAGTGTGATCTTAACAATATGGGGCAAGCTGTCTTCACAATTGCATTTGGTGAGATTTAAATCTGAATATGGTTCGATCCAACGAACTAAAAACTCAGTTTAATTAAGAGCTAGGGTTATGATTCTTTAAATTAATTGGGTTGTAAGGGGGTGTTTCCTTAGAAGAACACTCAATTCTTAGAACACACGTTAGTTAGCGCAACACGTCTTAATTGTTGTTCTAAGCAGGATTGCTTAATTGCATCTAATGTTTGAATTGGATATGAAAGCAAATGTATGCCGTCATATCATGTCAGTGTTCATTTTAGATGCCTTTAGGAATTACTATCGTATTAGTATGTTCTTTCCTATGCACTTTTTTTTTTGTCGATTTTCCAAATATTACAAATTTTATGCCGTTTTAAATTATGAGAAGATTGAAACATCTATATTTTATTTTTTCATATATATATATATATATATATATATATATATATATATATATATATATATATATATATATATATATATATATAATTGTGGACAGATTTTAAAAAAAAAAAAAAAAAAAAAAGACCAGAAGCCACACGCATAGCGGTGTGTTCCTTTCCCTCCTTTTTTAATCAGAAAAGGCAAGAAGCCGTGGTCTGTTCCCTCTCCCTCCCTTTTTCAACTCCCCCTCCTCAGTTTCCTCTTAGGGGTCTCTCGCTCTCTCGTCGATCGTCTCCAGTCGATGCCCGCCAAGGAACTCTTCCTTGAATTCTTGTGTTCTTGGGTCGTCGATTGGTGCGAGAGACTCGATCTTCTCAGTGTCTTTTAACCGATCGCAGCAGCAATGCAGCATGGAGGTGAGGGCAGCAGTGAAACCGAGGGTCGACTGAAGAAGCGATCACTACAGAAAACTGCTAAGCTCCGACGCTGTTTGGCCTGCGGCGTCGCTGCCCCAGCCAAAATGACAACGCGACGATCCTCCCGTTGCTGAGCAGTACAAACACCAACGGTTTCGAGGGCTGGAAACAATCCGCGACTGAGGTTCTTGGTGTTGAACTTCCCAAAGCCAGGCATCGAAACCCTTAAACTCCACCGTCGACGGAAGAACCATCCATCGAAACAGAAGTCCGACGGTGATGTCTACGTTGGTGCCTTCTCATTTAATCTCCCATGGTATGGGTGGCGCTGTAGTCCAATTGTCACCTCCGACGAATCAATCCGCCATCGGAGTTCATAAACCCCAAATTAAATGCATCAATTTGGCGTCGGAGTCCTTCAATGCCCATCTTCGACGCAGTTGGGTACGTCGACCTAGTGAGAATGTCATTGACGGGGGAATGATGCGTCGACGACAATACCATAAACAGCCGACATGTTGATGATTGCGTCGTAATCTAGTTTTCTCACTTTCCGGGGCTTTTTTTTTTTTGGCGATCAAGGTAACTACCCTATATCTGGCATGCTTATCTACTTTTTCTCTCTCCTTCTCTCTTCTTGGTCTTTGCGTAATGAATTTGTGACACGAATGTTTGCCCTTGCGTTTTCTCTTGTCTTGCTGTTAGGGCTTGGTTTTTGCTGCAACAGGGCTTCGTCTTTGCTGGAACAGTTGGTGTATGCGTGAGCAGGCAATGGATCATTTGTTTCTCCTCCCCGTGTTGCCTCTGTATTATGTAAGCTACGTATCTTCTTCTTCTTCTTCTTCTTCTCTTCGACCACATGTTTTGTGGTGTTAAAAAGAGGCAACTCACGATTTGTGCTTGTTATTCATCTTCATCATATTGCCTTTTATATGCATTTATTTGTTTGAGAAGAAAATACAGACCATACAAGGGAAGCTTGTAAGAGTTCTGCGTACTTGCTTGTGTCATTTGTGTCCATCGCTTGAATTTCCTTTGCAGGTTTTAATGTAGAGGCTGTCGAATACAAAAAGATTAGCTTCACCGTATGGGATCTAGGTGGCCAGGACAAGGTTTGTGATAACTCTAGACAAGGATAATCTCTACACTGTCCTGTAACTTACAGTTTTGGTATTTGTTATTATTAGCATACTGACATATCACCTGTGACTATTTTCAGT
Source organism: Nymphaea thermarum (assembly GCA_011799765.1). Classification (NCBI taxonomy): domain Eukaryota; kingdom Viridiplantae; phylum Streptophyta; class Magnoliopsida; order Nymphaeales; family Nymphaeaceae; genus Nymphaea; species Nymphaea thermarum. The sequence continues at coordinate 1,731 of JAANDH010001911.1, read as the reverse complement.
AAATTAATTGTTTTATAATTGTTTCTAAAGTTAAGTTTTTAAACCATAATGCATGAACAATTGACATTGCCATATCCTTGTCGCATAGAACTACCTCGTCTTCGTCAGTATTCTATCGTTTTTGGCTCTCTTTTATGCGTGCCAGTTGAACAGAGATTTTACGGTGGTTGGGGGCGACTTGCCTAAGTGCTCAAGTTGAAAAGTTCTCTGGGCAGTTGCTAAGTTTTAAAAATATAAATGGGGTGGATATGTCCGATTACTAATATGAGTTACATTCTAATAGGTTGAACCTTGTGATGAAATTCAAAAGCGACTGCTAAACCAAGTTCAAATTTGATTGGCAATTTCATACCAGAATCTTTGCTGGATATCGGGAGTTAGGTAATTGCTTGATTGTATATAAATGTCAGACTTTATACTAGTCGAACTTGATCTTGGAAAAATAGGAGCCCTTACATAGAACCCGATTATGGTGAATTTGACAAAGGTTGGATCCAGCTCGGACTAAAATAGGTTGCATCTCTAATGTGTTTGTATGCAAAACTTGTCTTAAAATATTAAATACGAGTACGTTTTTGTGATTGTTTAAAAGGTTGAGTGGGCTTTTCTGAAACATTCTAACTTACGCCCTTGATATTTCTCCAAAAATTGAGTTCCTTTTTTGGTTTTTGCCTCCTCTCAAGTTTACTGATTTATTTCACTAAAAAATGTCATAATGTAAGGAGAAACAAATTCGTTAAAAACCGAAAGATTTTCATCTGGAATTTCCACTCTTTCGAGACTTTCCTGAGATCTGGATTTTCATGGATCATACTGTGATCGAGACATGTTGGGTCAGAACCATCTTATTTCAACTGTCTTTGAACCGTAATGCAGATAACATATTGCGTCGAAGGAGTTACTGAGATATCCTGTAATGGATTTACAATCACCAGGGCATCGGAGTCCAATATGCATTTGACAGCAGCAAGATCGTGTTTGAGGAAAATGAAACTTTGACCGTCAGAAGTTACAATCAATATGTTCTGTTCCGTAACTAAGGCAATGCAAGCAGTTCCAGTGATATTTGGCAACTTGATCTGATGCTTGGACATTGTTATGGGTGGATCACAAGCTCGACGGATCATAAAACTCATCATTGTTTTAAAAAACAATCTTCAATATATGGCTGTTCTCTAACTCCGTGCACACGCATCGGGTTTTACACTCGTTCTGGTTAGTGAAAATTATGAAAGAGGGAATGCAATGTCCTTGGTCACTCTGAGATTTAGCAATTACTTACTTCCTCGAAATGCAAATACGTAAAAGAATTCTTGGGTGTTCTTCAAATAGAATGAAATACTTGGTGAAATGAGATTACAGCTGAAAATGACAACTCCAGCTCAATTACAAGTTACTTTCCTAAACTGGTGGTTCTCCTATGCATCAAACATCCACTCTTTGTTCTCATGAGTTCACACCTTAACTTTCTTCTTCCTCTTTCTCCCCACCATGATACTGGCCACATTGCCACCATTAAACCTAGCGGGGTTTGTTAAGAAGTATAATGAAAAGAAAGGGTGCGACTGAGATAAAAAGAGGAAGAGCAGCAATATACGTGGTTCGGCTTGAAGCCTACATCCACGAGAGAAAGGGGAAAGTCTTCTTCTTCATACTTTCACTCATACTCTTTACATCATGGGTACACCCCATTATATAGGTTTCACTTACAGATTGAGATAGAAACACATT